>PVKM010036179.1:0-14892 GCA_004027735.1 Carollia perspicillata
AGAGAAGGAGAGAAACATCAATGTGTGGTTGCCTCTCACATGCTCCCTACTGGGGACCTGGCCCACAATTCAGGCATGTGCTCTGACTAGGAACGAAACCAGTGACCCTTCGGTTTGCAGGCTGGCATTCAATCCACTGAGCCATGGCGGCCGGGGCAGCAGCAGGGCCTCATTTTTAACTTAAAGGCCTTGTCTCCAAATACAATCACATTCTGAGGTAATGGGGGTTAGGGCTTCAACATGTGAATTTTATGGTGGACATAATTTAGCATAAAACAGCCTCCTTCACCATTCTGTCTAAAATGTAAATGCTGTAAATTAAGACTTGGAGATTAGGCTCATCAAAGCTATTTTATAATGACCGTAGCTTTAATTTGGCTAATACAGTAGAGTGATATGTGGTGTATGTGTGTGTGTCTGTGTCATATTTGTTCAAAAGAAAGCAATCTTCTGCAGGTTGTCTCAAGGTGATGGGCTGTCAAAATGCTCCACAGGTACGCAGTGTAACAGTACCTAGAACACGGGCCAGTTACAGATATTACAATGACTCAGTTCGGGGATAACCAAGCAAATTTTACAGGCCAAATAGAATAATACTACTTCGTTATTTTTTAACTGAAAACTAGATTATTTCATCAATTGTATCATTACTCAACAATCTATGGCATTGTAAGTTTGAAAACCAGGACTGGTTCGTTAAAACATAAAATGTCCTCATAACACAATTTTACTAGGTTTTAAAAGTCAACTTTTAACATCTTTTATTCCATCTGTTTTTAAGCCACATGCTTATAATTTTTAAAGTATTGAATACTGTACTTTAGCATTAAGAAAATTAGATTTGCACTTAGATTTCTAGCCAATTGACAGGAAGTGTGGATGGAAAGTAGCAAATACTTTTCAATTTCACTCATCAGTGATATTTCATGAAGTTAATTTCTGTCATAATAAGACCCAGTTATATATGTGTACACACACACACACACATATATTCTATCACTTAGTTTCCAAACATAGCATACATCACTGTTTTGATTTTTGACAGAAAAACTGATACTCTCTTGAGGTGTCAAGTTTGATTTGAATATTCAACTTAAAAATCTTGCTAATTAAAAAAATTTTCTTTTAGATTTTGTCAGCTTAATGTATTTCACCATTATAAATTCTTTGAAATATTTTTGCATCTTTAAATGATTCTATTTTAAAAGCCTCTAGATATAATCCTTGTTAGCAAACATAATCCTTCTCACAAATTTTAGATATTTTTCCTGCAACTGAGTTTCTAAATCTTTATTTCAATTTATGAATGTATCTTATGCCCAAGTAATAGTGTTCTTCATATTTAAAAAAGCATGCTAGCAAAAACATAAATAAAATAAATGTTCAAGCATAGGGAATCAGAACCCATATTCTAAAATACTCTGTAGTCATCCTCAATGATGTTCCCAAAGACTATTTAATGACTTAGGAAAAAATATGTTGGCATAGTAAGTTTAAGAATAATGTTAAAAACAATATTTTTGGTATGATTTCACACACACCAAAACAAACAAAAAAAGAGGTTAGTATTACCTCTGAGTTAAGAGATAATAGTTGATTTTTATTTTTTATTTAGATTTTTGTTTTCTCCAAATTTTGTGAAGTGACATGTATTACTTTTATAATCAGAATGATAAATGCAATTTGAAAATAGGCGTGCAGCTGAGATAGTTGATTCTGGGGGAGGGTGGGCTGTTAGATCCTGTCACGCATTTCTTGGAGGCATTTTAAGTTCAAGTCATTCACTCATTCAGTAAACAATTTTGAACTACTACCAACTATCGGTCCCTATTCCATGCCAGATATAATAACTGGTTTCACAGACACCTGAGGAGTATGTGAGGATGATGATAAAATGGCTCTCACAGGTATAGGATGCAAGTAAAATCAACAATACGTGATGGATGCTAGAGTAATAGCCCTCACAAAGTGCTATAAGCGTATCTGGACAGAAGAGCTAACTGTGTCAGTCTGAGTCAGATAGATCACAAGAATAGCATTTATTCGAACTTCATTAACTGAGTCCCTCAAGGAAATGTCTGTCTGATTTAGAGTTGGTTTCTGTCACTTCAGCTTTTGAACAGGGTGGGTATAAAAGACTATTATAGACTATGAAAGACTGTAAACAACTGTAAACTTTTAATCTTCAGACTGTAGTTGAACGGTTTGGTTCAGACAGCATGTTAATGAGCGTTTGTTACGTTCTGCTCCTAAGGGATGGGAAGGGGAGCAGAACAAGGGTCTTCCTCTCAAGAAGCTCAGAGTCCAAATCAAATGTTGTTCTGTCTTGTGTAATATGGACACATGTGATAATTTCATCCAAAGTTTTTGCTTAAAACCAGACAATAAAAATTAGAAAACACATTGTTTTCCTTCTTTTGTTTAGGCTGTGTGGAATGTTATAGCTACATATTACAGCATAAATCATGGATATTAGTCCAGATATTTGTACTACTTATTTATTTTGATAAAAATTTCTATTGATTAAAATGGCTTTCTTGTTTTCTGAAAAGGACACAGGTGATAAGTCGTAAATTAAAATTACATAAATGCATTTATCATTTAATTATGACTTAACTTCCATATAAAAACAAAGAAAATGTTTGGTAAGAGAAATAAAGTTTAAAATGAATATTCCTCATGGTGACTTACATTGTTTTATTTTTCCAAAGCAAGTTACATTTCTTTCAATAACTAAATTCTTTTTAAAGTTCAACATGTGAGGTTACTTATAGATGAGCATGTGATGAAATAAAGTGAAGAAGACAAAAATGGGCTGGACAGTGGTAGGAATGCTGTTTGTTGTGTGGACAAACTAACAAGCATGGAAATCCCATTATCTACACTTGTTGGCTTTGACATTCAACTGGTGCAGCAAAGGGCAAAGGTTAAGGTACTCTAGAATGTCCTTCTTTCATCTAAAAGAGTAAATATGTATTTTTTTTCTTGAATACATTCTGAAATAAGTCTCAAATTTAGATTTTTTTTCTTTTTTCAGTTTCTGAGAACTTCGTTTTTCTTAGGCAATCTGGATAACCAACTGGTTGAATGCAACACAATATATTCGTAAAAAGTATGCATATCATACAAATATAAGAAATTATATATTTAAAATAAATATAAAATTAATGGTTAATTCAAGAAGTTTTCTACTTAAGGCCGTATGATACAAAGATTTTTAGTTTGAATGTATGTGATCAAATGTGTAAATAATTCAATTTTAAAATAGTAAAGTATGGGAAAGAAGGTTTACTGTGGTTGCAACAATAAGAATTTTTTAGGATTGTATATTTGAGGGTAAGAATAAAAAATGCAGCATGATAACTAAATACAATATGGCTTTAATTCCATATAAATGACTTCATTTTAATTATTCAGCCTTGCATCCTAGTGGAATATGAATTTTATAGTAATGATTGATTTTTAGAAATAATGTCATTTGAATTTTTTCTAAGCCAAGCAATTATTTTTTCTTGAACTGCTAAAACTATTTTTCCTGGTTATGACATGTAGAAATAAGTCTGCCAGTTTCTTTCCCTTAAAAAGTTCATGTTCCCAATCAAGCATCAGAAGCCACATACCTTCGTATCCAAATCAGTTTGCCGGGAGTCTAGATTAGGACACTGAGCACTGGCCCTTCTTTCTATGGTGGTATCCCAGACACTGCCAGAGTCTGTTATTTCAGTAATATTAGCCACGATTCAAAAAAGAAAACCTACTCATGAATATAAATCATATAAGCAGCCATTTGCTGTGTGAATCCTCCCTTTCTTTTCCAACGTTCAAACATCCAGAGGGATTAAAACCACTGAATTCTCTCAAATCCTTCAAGTTTTCTAGGTGGAATTTCAAAGTCACCAGAGATAGATACCAGGTTTCCTTCAGGTATTAACTATCGTTCATTGTCTTGTCATTCAGCAAAAGTGGATAGCAGTTGGTAAACTGTCAAACCTCAGGTGCCTACTATAGAAATGGCAATAATGGACTCCATGGGAATTTTCTGCTTGTTATGGGGAGCTCCTTTAGTTTTGAGATTTTTTTCCCTTCCTGTTTCAATGTTTTATCATATATACATAGTAGCCAGAGAGTGATCTTTTAGAAGTGTTAATCAAATCTTACTGAGCTCTGGTTTTAAAATATTCTAATGAATTGGCAGTGCATTGAGAATAGAATAAAAACTCTTTACCATGGCTTTTAAGACCCATTGAGATCTGGGTTCTACCAGCTCCCTGACTTCATCTCACACATTTGCCCCTCCTTTCCCATGCCTTGAAAAGGGCAAGCACATTCATTCCTGTGTAAGGCTCTTTGCACCAGCTGTTCCCAATACCTAGAGTGTGATTCCCTAGATCTTATTCTTACTGGCTCCCTCCTATCATCCAGGTTTGGGCTCAAACGTAAACTCAGTAAAACGTTTAGTTCAGAGGTGTCAAACTCATTTTCAGCAGGGGCCAGATCAGCCTTGCGGTTGCCTTTAAAGGGCGAAAATAATTTTAGGACTGTATGAATGTAACTACTCCTTAACAGTTAAGGAGTTGAAATTATATTTGGCCCTTTGAAGGCAACGATGAGGCTGATGTGGCCCCCGCTGAAAATGAGTTTGACACCCCTGCTCTAGTTCCTTTATCCCTTTCAAAGCAGTGCCTCTTTCCCCCACAAGTCACTATTGTTACTATTGCATTATTTTTATTCATTGAAATTATGATGATCAGAGATAATGTTATTTGTTTTTCTTTTTAATGTTATGACAGGGATCTTGTACATCTTCAGAGCAGCATACCTGGTGCCAGTACAGTGCCTGGCACAAAGAAGGCCTTAACCTCATTGCGGTATCTACAAAACATGAATGTCTTCAGCTCTCCTAACCCTCAAGCAAAACCAGCTTTTGCAAGCACTTTGCAAAGTGACCAGCAGACTTTTTTTCTTGGTAGTAGGAAACTGTGGGAATATTGACTTCATTCCAATGTTGAAGGAAAATGAAATGCATTTTTCTGTCATTAAAAATCTTTTTGGACAATTCAGAAGGGCTTGTATCAAGAATAATTCCACTGCTCTCCTAGCTTAGCCGAACCTAGCACATTAGAAAATTTATACCTTACCATGGATGAAGAGAAACACTTCATAAATAAGTAAGCAGAGAAAATACTAATGCACACATGTCGACCTTCTCACAACATCAAATCCAGCAAGAATACATTCAAGTCTCTTCTGGAGCAGTGAATAACACAATGTTGTTGGAAACATTCAAGGCTCCGTAACTGACCCTTAAGAGAAAATAACCTTACAATGCTGTGTTCTGGGCCAGGACCTGAAGTCAAGACATAAATAAACAAACAAACAAAATATGGAGCAAAATAAAATGTAATCAAATACAAAAGAAACATACATAATGGGTTCCTTGGATATGCCTGAGTATGCTTGTGTAAGGGAAGTAGAGAGATGGGGCAGCATGGCTGGCTACCTAATTGGCCTCGCCCACTTCAAAATGAAAAATCAAAAATGCCTTGACTGTGACAGGCAGCAGACCGTGGTGGCACAGCATTACACCTAGCAGTGAGCCTTCTGAGGTCAAGGCCCTCACAATCATGAAGCCTACCCTAGTGAGGAGATTATTAGAATTTATCTTCAAGGTCTGGGAATCAGCCCCAACTCCCCCACCACTTCCAAGCAACAGCAAGGAACATGATCACAATTAGAGTGGATGGTGCCCGACTTTGATAGTGGCGGCCTTGGATGGAGCTGGGGGCACCAGTCCTACAAAGCCGTCTTTGGAGTGATAGAAGAAAGACAACAGTCTCTGAGGTTCCAGAACTAGATGCTCCAGACACAGAGTAAAAGGTAGAAGGAAAGAGGCCGCATTAGACTGTTCTGCCTTTATATAGACAGTGCCACCTTTTTTTAAAAGAGGTCTTCTGAATCCAGCCACTGTGTATACCTGATGCCTTAGAAGTTGCGGTGGAGTAGGTGGGTATCAGGGTGTGTTAGAGAGACAAAAACGGTAAAGACAGGTTTAAATACATTTCCGTGGATTGACTTCCTACCCGCTGTGGCAACAAACCCCAGGGCTCCTAGAAGGATCCAGGATGTAAGTGCATTTCCTGGGACCCTGTTTTCATCTTCCCGTGACACTCCGAAGGTAACACCCAAGGGGAATTGCAGGGCTCGGTATCCATCACAGATCACCTTACTAGTAGAAGTGCCAGTCCTTGGGCATTTGGAAGAGGCGGTAGGGTCCGTGGGAACCGGGAAGCGCGAGGCCAGGGGCAGCGGGTCGCAGGAAGCGCTCTCTGTCCCACCGGTCCGCAGTTGGACGGCAGGGCTAGCGGAGACAGGAGTCCCCGCGGGGAGGGACGAACTGCACCCGCGGAGGCGGCTCCACGCCCGGGGGCTCGGTCCTGCCCCGACTAGTGGAGTTCAGGCCCCAGGAACCGCCGGCGGCAGGGCGGCGACCCAGCACCCTGCGGTCACTGCGGCCGCTCCCCCGCGCGCGCTCGGTAGTGGCAGCGCAGTGCCCGCCCCCAGCTCCCCTGCCCCGCCCCTCACGCCCCCTGCCCCGCCCCCCCCAGCGCCCCGGCCCCGCTGACCTGCCGCCCTGTCCCTCCGAGCCCGCCGCGGCGGCTGCTGCTCGGCGGCGGCGCCTCCCTTGCGCGGCGCCCGCGCTCCCGGCGGCGCAATTCTCCCGCCTCGGCCATTTTCCCTCCTCCCTCCTCCCTGCTGAGCCTCAGCCTCTAGTCCTCCCCCCGCGCGGGGACTTTTCCGGAAAGTTTTTATTTTCCGCCTCGGCTCTTGGAGGAGGACGCTCCCGGCTCCGCGGCAGCAAAACTTTTCAGCCGCCAGCCCCTGCCCTCGGCAGCCCTCCGCGCGCCCGGCCAAGCGATGAGCGCCCCTCCGGCTCTGCGGCCGCCCAGCCCGTTGCTACCCGTGGCCGCGGCGGCGGCAGCAGCGGCCGCCGCTCTGGTCCCGGGGTCGGGGCCAGGGCCCGCGCCGTTCCTGGCTCCCGTCGCAGCCCCGGCCGGGGGCATCTCGTTCCATCTGCAGATCGGCCTGAGCCGCGAGCCGGTGCTGCTGCTACAGGACTCGTCCGGGGACTACAGCCTGGCTCACGTCCGCGAGATGGCTTGCTCCATCGTAGACCAGAAGGTAAGGCGCGCCAGTCGGAGCCCAGCCCCTTCCCGCCGCGCAGGGGGCGCTGCCCGCCCTCCCGGTCCGAAGGCTCAGCAGCGAGCTTGCCTCGCCGGCGCTCTTGGACGGTACTGGCACCCGCCGAGGTTGGACGGCCGCATCCTCCAGTTCTCCCTTGCCCCATCTTATATTTCCGATTTCTGTCCAGTCTTCATCCTCTTATTCATTTCCATTCCTCTCGGAATATTTTCAGGTATATCGCCCTTTTCTGGTCGCGCCTCTCCCTATCCTTAATACTTCCCAGTGCTCCCCTCTCTTCCCCCTGGACCAGCACGTTCCTGGCGCTGAATCCTCCTTCCTGCACCAGAATACCCCCAGGACACGTTTAGCACGGTTTCAGCACCACTCCCTTCCACTCTAGGCCTCTCTCTAGCTCAGATGGATGCTGAGGAGTTCCTGGAATAATCTGGAGATGAGGAACTTCTCACCTGTCAAGTAAGCTTTTAAGAGAGGATGATTGACTAGGCCAGCTGTGAAAACAACTGACCAGACCAAGCTACCCACCTCTATGTGAACATGGGAGCAAATTTTTCAACATGCAGTCTGAAAGTTGCAGCTTTCTTGCTTTTCATCCCTGGGTCACGGATAGTGGGACATTGGGAGTAGGAGCACAGGCATTTAAAGGGTAGGGGTACTGCGCTTGGAGCACCCGGGAGACTGTACCGCTTAAGTTTTTGGCGTGGAACTTTGGACAGCGGCCATCAAAGGCAGGTTGGAAAAAGGGCGATTATCCTGGGCCAGGCCACCCGGGGAGGAGACCAAGCCCGCCCACCACTGTTAATAGTGCAGTTCTGAATTTCAGGTTGTTTCTGTAGCCATCTGGAGGAATGTTGTATGGAGGGGGTGATAAGAGTATAAAGGACAGGGGACCATGGCGCCAGTCCTCTTAGTGTAAACAGCCAGGGTCTAGGGGGTGGAGACGGGTCTGCAAAGGTACTGAATTTCAACCCTGGATGGCTGGCTGGTACATGCTTTATAAATATCACTTGAATAATCATGAATGCTTTCTTTAAACTTTTGGAATGGAGTTGCTGAGCGTGAGTGTTGTATATTGCGGCACTCTACACAGGGAAAAAGGCCCCTGGGGAAAAATCACTAATCTAGGAAGTTGTAAAAGTCCTGAAGCCTAGGCTAAGGTAGCAGTGAGAGCCAGGGAATTTGTTTATTGAATGGAGTGATAGTTTATATTTCACGTGATTCAGTTTTTTGTAACTTCCAAGTAAATCACATATTTTGTCTAATTTTGGTACAAGTCATACCAGGGGCCTCCTCATTCTCAATATTTTGAAGAGAATGTAGCAGGTGAGTAGGAGCACAGTCCTAGGCACTGAAAGCCTTCTCTTAATGGAAGTTGTAGTCTACAACAATCTCTCTTAGGGTACAAACCAGTAAATTCAAGAATACTGGATAAGCACATAAACAACTTCTAATAAAATATCTCCCAAAGCTAAAGCAATTGTATAGAATTTTAACTTACCTAAATTCTAAAGCAGGTGATAGAATTATAGGAAATATTCAGATTGGGTCAAATTAATATGGACAGGGTGTTTTGATCTATTTTAACACACACACACCGTGATGCAGTTTAGGATGGGGAGAAACAGGTATGGGTCAAGGAGTTTGGGATTGGGACGTTGAATGGAGAGTGAATTCTGAATCTCAGTTATCTTAGTAGCTGGCAAGACAGAAGTTGTGTGGAGGGAGTGATATGGGTGCAGAGGGAGCGAGGCTGTAGGCGTCTGGGGAACACAGCAGGCCTGAGGGGAGTGCCTAGGAGATTTCTAGAGAAAGTGGAATTATGAAAAGGCCTTGAAATTAAAAGGAGCTCCAATTACCAGAAGCCTTCGTAATCTTCTACATAGAGATATCAGACCAAGGACAGCTGAAAGATGGATGTGGGAGATGTTTTAGAGCGCCAACAGTGTGATGGCAGGAAGAAAACTGGAGTTCAGTCATGAGCTAATTGAGACCCGAGCCAGAGCTGGGGGTGGGGTGGGGTGCGCATGCCAGGGAAATACTGGAAAGGGAAAATCATCAGTCCTGGTGGCTGACTTAAAAGGGGAACCTCTTTCTTTTGTATTTATTCTAGTAATTCTTCTGTCTCTAAAAGAAGAGTTTTGAAAAGTTTGACTGCTTGGGATAGCCAAGGTGAGATCTCACTTGCACTTTGGTTTGCAAAGGTTATGGCAAGGGGAGAGATAGATCCAGAGATGTGGATTTGAGTTATTAATATTCAGGACACTCTAAGTGAATATTTACTGGATGGTGTGTCCAGACAGGACTGTTTCCATCTCTGTCTTCTGTCATCTGTCTTGAGATACATTGTCACCCAGGGAGAAACAACAGGGCTAACAGGGCTGAAGGTCTGTCATAGGACGGCAGGAAACTCTTTGATTTGTGACAGCGGAAATGGCAGAGATGGTCAGTGTGGAGTTAAGGTAGAGAGAGAGGTGGTCCTTTGTCCCTTGGTGTCAACTTCTCTTGGAATACGTTTTGAAGGTAACAGTGTGAGGAAGGATGATGGGAAAGAAGGAGAAGATGTGGGGAGTGAATGTTTTAGAAGAGTGCTGGGAGTTGGAAGTCATTTACAATTTACAGTTTCAACAGACTGGAGTCATGTTGGTCTCAGCAGAGTCCTGTGCTTTCATTGTTCTGTGATGCTTTGAGAGGGTTTTCATATATGTTGGAGAGTTCCCTAAATACTAAGATCAGCCTAGCTTAAATTTTTGGAAGAATTAGCTGACAATTCAGTTTATTTCAGCAACATCCATGGGGCGTTTTCTGTAGGATGAGCCACTGAGGTGTACAGGGCTTAATAAGAGAGACCCTGTGCCTGCGAAACATCTTTAAGTTATTGTTGTTATTACTTAGAATTCAGACTATAGTTTTTCTTTATGTAGATTTGAAAAGTGGCAGACATGTGATTGTATCTTGAAAAATTTTGATGGTAAGTCAACACAAATATTCTTACTTAAATGTAAAAGTGCACTAAATATGTACCGAATTATATAGCTAAATAATTATTTTATCTTGAAGTTTAGATGAAAATTCCAGTTTTGCTTGTTGTATGTAACAATGTATGAATATTTAAGATGTACTTAATTCCTTCTTTTTTGGAAGTATTTGCCCAGTGTTATTTTTATATTATGCTTATTCTTTACTTTGCAAGCATGCAACCTTGAAGGCTGGTTGTATATAAAGAAATGTATTCTTAGTGTACATGATTATTGTTATTAAAAAAATAACAGTAATTGACCTGACTTTGAAACACTGTTACTTTCTATTATCAAAGGAACCTTGAATATATAGGCTAAGAAGGAACTGTTTTGAAGGAAGGAACAGTATAGTCCAAAGGAAAAATTAGTTTGGTTTCAGAGTACAGCAACTATCTTTCTACACCCCCCCCCCACCAACCCACACACACTTAAAAAAAATAAACAGTATTAATTTAAGAATGTGGGATGCAGTTAATAGAAAGACAGCTTATACTTCATTTTTGAATTTACTTAAATGGAGTAGTAACATCAATAAGACTGCTGGCATATTGATAATTTCACTTTGTCGTCATACATCTGACCAAAGAAGTGAAAGAGTGAGATTTTATTGAAGGTAACTCACTAAAGGAATAACCATGGTTAGTGCTTTGTTTTGAGAGCAGCTTTACTTTGCTTGTAGTTGTTTCATTTTCTTAATTGTAAAGTGTTTTCTTAACAGCATAGTGCCATTTTTAAACTTATTGTTAATTTTAGCTATTCTACTGCTACGTAGATTGAGAAAGCTGGAAGTAATTAGCTGCTTGACCGGTCCAGCACACATGGGACAAAGTCTTTTTAAGCTAATGATGGTGTTTGGGCCTTAGATGTATATTTTTATTCTGATTTTGTATTTATCATTATTGTGTCTATTGAGTTCTGATTTGATGATAAGTATAGGATTTGCCATTTCATTAAGTGATTCTGAAGTAATGTAACGTTAATACTGTGTATTTATAATTTTAAAGATTTTATTTATTTATTTTTTTAGAGAGAGGGGAAGGGAAGGAGAAAGAGAGGGAGAGAAACATCAATGTGTTGTTGCCCCTCACATGCCCTCAACTGGGAACCTGGCCTGCAACCCAGGCGTGTGTCCCGACTGGTAATTGAACCAGTGACCCTTTGGTTTGCAGGCCAGCACCCAATCCACTGAGCTAGACCAGCCAGGGCTGTGTATTTATAATTTTAATTTTTTTTCAAGTTTAGTAGTATAATATTGGGGATTATTATATTGGATTATATTGGGATATATGTGTAATGCCTATGTTTTATATATTATATGTATATAAAATATATAATGCATATACATGCATTATATTACCTAAGTTTGTAAATGTTTTTTGAAACATATTTTTAAAAGCCTGATTATCTACATATAGCTGCCAAAAAGTGGGACCTCATTATATATCTCATAATCCCAAAGAGAAGCTGTGCTTTATATTTTTCTATCAGTACACAGAACTAAAAACATTTCCTTACGGTTGTATACTATTTAACAGTTTTCACAAGGAAAATATTCTTTGAGCCTGTGAAGTTAAAGGCATTCAACCTTACAGTCTTTGGGCTGAGAAGAATTGGATAACTGGCTCTTTTGCCATATATATGAATTAATTTAGGCCTTTAGGTCTGGGAATGAAATAAATTTGGAAAAATTTTCTGTGAGAGCTACAGTGTGTGGGCATGTAGTAGTGGGGATAGGTGTGGGGCTGGAAATTATTAATAAAGTTTGAAAACTTGCCCTATACTTGATGACTGTGTGGTTTGGTTTCAGCAGACACCTATCATGACTATTAAGGGTGATTTAAAACTTTATTTTGCTGATTATTATTACTTTTTTTTTGTGAGATAATTATATGCAGGTCTTCATCAGTTATGCATGAATGGGTTTTTAATGACCTTACCAAATCATCCAAACACATTTGTAAGCCTGTGAATGTGCGGTTGTGACTTATCTAAGATTACTTTGAAGATAAAGGATAATAAGTATAAAACATGAAGTGTACTGCCTGGTAAGTAGGTGCATAAAGAGCAGGATTATTGGTACTCTGAGACTTTACAGACTAGCATACTGTCTTGCTAACAGAAGACCTGTCTCCTGTCTTATCTTCTTATCTGAATACGTACTTAAAATTATAGTATCAAAAAGCAATGTAGCCGGACATTATCTTGACATTATCTTTCCTCTGTCCTCTGTAGTAGAGCAATTTTGGGAGTAGTTGCATTTTGAATCTGCCTCTCAAATCTCAACCTTTCAGAATTCCACAAGAAGTCATTGGATTATTGCCAAATGAAAAACACATATGATAATAAGAGTAAAGCATATCTTCATCCCTTGTGTTATTTTTTTTATCAAGTTCATTTAATTTCTTTTGAATTGCAAGTAATTCCAGTGCTATTTCATTGGATAAAAAAGGGAAATTAAAATAGTTAATGATGCAGCTAAAGAGCTTCCCAGAGAAGAAAAACACTAAAGGAGTTCATCATTACCGGACCATTATTATATGAAATATTAAAGGAACTTATTTAAGAAAAAGATCAAAACTATGAACCATAAATTTGCAATAAACACATATCTATCAACAATTGAATCTAAAAACAAACTAAGTAAACAAGAACAGAGACAGAATCAGTGATACAGAATATGGAGAGCATTTTGATGGTTGCCAGATGGGAGAGGGGTGTGGGGGAATGGGTGAAGAGATTAGGGTATTAAGAAGTACAAACAGGTAGTTACAGAATAGCCATGAGGATGTAAAGTACAGCATAGGAAATGGAGTAGCCGAAGAACTTACACTCATGACCAATGGACACGAACAATGAATGATGTGGACATTGCTTGAGGGAGTGGCAGGTGCTCGGTGGAGGGGTGCAGAGGGGGGAAAAAGAAAAAAATATTAGGATAGAGTAACACTTAATAAATAAATATTTAACAATAAGAAAAAACTAAAATAGGTAATAGTGCAACATTTGGCAACATAATGATTCTCAAATTTGGTCCTGAAGACTGAAGTCAGAAGTTCCTTTGCAAATCAGCTCTTGATATAAAGAGGTAGTGGCTTTAATGGAGAACCTATTTGGCTGTCATGCTGGCATCTAGATGTTGTTTTATAGATCATTCTATCTGATAAATAGCTAATATGTCATGGTTGGCTGTGCACATACAGAGGTGTTATATTGGGATGGGAGGCAGTTTTACCAGGGAATGATTAAGTTAGCAGTTTCGCTAAGCCAATCACAAGTTTTTTCCAGATCTTCTCACTGCCGCTTACCTCTCACAGAAGCCCATGCCCCATTTACGAAAACTTCAGACTGCTATAATCAGTAATTATTTATCCATTTTAAAAATGGTTTTTTGAAATCCTCACCCGAGAATATGGTTACTGATTTTAGAGAGGGAGAGACAAAGAGAAACATGGAGACAGAAACGTTGATCGGTTGCCTCCCTTACTGCCCTGGGGATGGAACCTGCAACCTAAGTGATGTGCCCAGAATGGGAATTGAGCCTGCAACCTTTTGGTGTATGGGACAGTGCTCCCTTGAACTGAGCCACCTGGCCAGGGCACTTTATTCATCTTTTAGAGGACAGTGGAATAGTTGGTTCATGAAAGGCGTGTGCGCGTGCTTATGTTATACTGTAGTCATTGAATAGGTTCTCAAGCTATACCTCGAAACCGGTCTGATAATCAGATAGTGGGGCTGCATCCGGATTGGAGTAGAAGTGGGTAAAATGCAGTTCCACAGGGTTTGATCATAACATGAGAGTTCTTTGTTTTATTTTTGTATTTGTTTGCTGTTTGCTTATTTCTGTGTGTTGGGATAACTAATCTTTCTGACCTCTGACCTCTGCAGTCACTTTGGTTCATCTGGAAGCTCTCAGCCCAAATGTGAAAACAGGTAAAAATGTAGGGTTTTTTAAAAAAAGGTAAGTGCTTACCTTTGAATTTCCCTAGCATTATGCTAGAGAGGTTTTCAAAACGAGGTTCAGTTTCTTAAATTTCCTTAGTGTTGGAATATGTTAGAAAAACACAAACAAGAAAAAAATGCATCAATTTTATTTTTCCATTGATAGAATTTAGATACAGAGAAAATGGTTATTTTCCTCACATATATTCAAAATTCTTTTCCATCTACAACAGTGTGAAATTTCTTCCAGAAATTCCTCTGATACTATCAACCGAATATTTTTGTACCATTAAAAACTGATTATGACAGCATCACTTGAAGTTACTTGGTATCAGAAAAACCCTCATTATGTTCTTTCTTACTCTGTCTTTTTAGTCTTACATAGAAACCAGATGATTTAAAAACACAAAGCTTTAATTGAATGGCTGCTATGGCCATTATGGAATATCATATAATTTGTATAGCTATAAAGATAAGAATTGGTGTAAAATACCACATATTGAGACAAAATTATGCCTGTCCAGATTTACAGTTCCCATCTAGGAGTTTTTTCCAAAGTTGCAAAAAGGTTTTATTTGGCTAAAGCTAGACAGTTGATATAATGTTGGCAAATATGAAGATTAGGTTTTTAAGTATACAAACATGCAGGAATTTTGTCCAACTTATTTTGGTAAAAAGAAAAAAAAGTGATGCATTCTTTACTGGTTCATGGCTTCTATTCTGACTAAACCACTGA
>PVKM010036180.1:0-14901 GCA_004027735.1 Carollia perspicillata
TTTTGTTTTTTTTTTAGGTTTGGTCATTGATAGCTGTGAGTTTTTTTGTCATTGTACTGTTTATATTTTTGATCCTCTTCTTTTTCTTAGATAAGTCCCTTTAACATTTCATATAATAAGGGCTTGGTGATGATGAACTCCTTGAACTTGATCTGATCTGGGAAGTGCTTTATCTGCCATTCTAAATGATAGCTTAGCTGGATAGAGTAATTGTGGATGTAGGTCCTTGCCTTTCATGACTTGGAATACTTCTTTCCAGCCCCTTCTTGACTGCAAGGTTTCTTTTGAGAAATCAGCTGATAGTCTTATGGGAACTATTGTGTAGATAACTGTCTCCTTTTCTCTTGCTGCTTTTAAGATTCTCTCCTTATCTTTAATCTTGGCTAATGTAATTATGATGTACCTTGGTGTGTGCTTCCTTGGGTTCACCTTCTTTGGGACTCTCTGAGCTTCCTGAACTTCCTAGAAGTCTATTTCCTTCACCAGATTGGAGAAGTTCTCCTTCATGATGTTTTCAAATAGGTTTTCAGTTTCTTGCTCTTCCTCTTGTCCTTCTGGTACCCCAATGATTTAGATGTTGGAATGTTTAAAGATGTTCTGGAGGTTCCTAAGCCTCTCCTCATTTTTTTGAATTCTTGTTTCTTCATTCTGTTCTGTTTGAATGTTTTTTTCTTCCTTTGGCTCCAAACTGTTGATTTGAGACCTGGTTTTCTTCCTGTCACTGTTGGTTCCCTGTAGATCTTTCTTTATTTCACATAATGCAACCTTCATTGCTGCCTGGGTCTTTTTGATGCTGTTGAAGTACCCAGTGAGTTCCTGGAGCATCCTGATAACCAGTGTTTTGAACTGTGCATCTGACAGGTTGGCTATCTCTTCAATGCTTAGTTGTATTTTTTCTGGAGCTTTGATCTATTCTTTCATTTGGGCCATTTCTTTTTATTTTTGTCTTGGTGCGCCTGTTTGTAGTGAGGGGCGGGGCCTTACATGTTCACCAGGGTGGGGCAACCTATGTGGCTGTGTTGTAATGCTGTATGTGGGGGAGGGGTTTGAGAGGGAACAGTGCCACTTGCTCAGCTCTCTGTCAGTTTTCAGTCACTTTCCCCGCTACCCACCAGCAAATTGGGCCCATCTGGTGCTGATTCCCAGGTGGGTGGGTTTATGTACATTTCAGGATCCCATGGGTCTCTCCAGTGAACTCTCCTGTGAGGCTGAGAGTTTTTCCCACTGCTGCCTCAACCCCTACAGGTGTTTTCAATCAGAGGTTTTGAGGCTTTATTTCCCTGCACTGGAACCCTGGGTTGTGCGGTTTGTCTTGTTCCCCAATTGTTCCTCCTGGTTTATCCGCACAAGAGTGTGGGATTGCCCAGTCTGCCAGTCACCGCCCTGCCCACCCCGGCCCTGCAGCAGCCTCCTTGCCATGAGTCCTCTCTGCCCTGACTGCCCATCTCTGCCCTTCCTACTGGTCTGGATGAATATTTCTTCTTTAACTCCTTGATTGTCAGACTTCCATACAGTTCGATTTTCTACCAGTTTCGGTTGTTTTTTGTTTTTAAATTTGTTGTTGTCCTTGTTTTGGTTGTGCGAGGAGGCACAGTGTGTCTACTTATGCCTCTATCTTGGCCGGAAGTCCCCCTTCTTCACATGCTTCTTGAAAGTGTAATCCTTTTCCCATGTCCCTATTTGCTGGTGGGTATAGAGTGCTGCTGTGAGAGCAGGTGGCATCTACTTGTGTAGATGACAAATTGTGTGTCGGTTAGGTGAGGAAGAGCTCGGGTGATGTGTATTTCTGAAGGAGCTTGAGTCTGAAGGGTCAAAGGCAAGGGCATCATCACCTATGGGAAAGAAAAGTAGAAGGAGATTTTAGGAAGGGATGGCTAACAGGGTGGAAAAGATCAGGAGATGCTTGGGATTAGCCTCTATGAGAAAGGTCTGGGAAAACTACTTAACCTTGAACTACACTGGGTTGTAGAATATGTAACATCTCCACTCTGTGCAGCCACCCTCCCTCCAACCATTCTCTAAGCAGCAGGGAGAACACCATCTTAAGTTGTCCATGGGAAGGTGTCGGTGCCTAGTTTACCATGCTTTATCTACACGTTTTAAGTTCCTGGCTTCCTACTGCACCTAGAATAAAATCTGAAGTCCTTACTTTTGTCTCCATGGCTGTGACAGGTGCTGTCCACAGGACCCTGGGACTTACTGAATCTGTGTATTGGGCAGCTTTCTACTGTCGTCGCCTGCAACTTTCTGTCTGAGGTTCCCTGGCTGCCAGCTTGATAGGCAGGAAGTCCCTGGGAGTTAACGCCCCCGGAGCAGGTCTCAACCAGGGATGGAAAAGAATTGGTGGAGAGGTATCCCAACAACCCTTGCCCTCAGGCGGTAGAACTCTGAGGTGTGCTGTGTGCAGTGTTTCAGAGGTCTCCTCCGACTGACCCTGCTTGACCACATCGGTAAACTGCTTGCTGACATCCCTGTACTGCCTTCCTTTCCTTCCTGTGTCACTTGCCTGCTCTCTCCTGTGCTTCCTCCGAATAAACACTTGCATTCAAATCCTTCCTCATGGCCTGATTCAGGGGAACCCAACATAGGCCAGAGGTCTTGTTTGACCTGGCCGCTGCCCATTTCTCCAACCTCACCTGGAGCCACTATACCCCACAAACTGTTTTCTAGCCACATTGCTCTTCTTTATGTTTTTTTAAGCCTTCTAGGCTTCTTGGTATGTGCTGCTTCTATACTTCTGAGGTTTGACTCATCAGTTAGGTTTTAGCTTCAAAGTCATCTCCTCAAAAAGGACCTTGAGGTCCTTGAACAAGGGCATCAGAATCCCCTGGCTGTGGCCCCAAACACTGTGAGATTCAGGGCAGTGTGAGTGGTGGCCACTCACATCTCTGATGGTCATATTCTGTGCCCTGTCCCCCCCCCAACTCCCCATTTGATCTCCCGATTTTCCACATCCCCGGTTTTAGATGCGGCAGGCTAGGCTCTTCGCTGTGCAGTTTGGACTTCTTTAGAGCATTCCTGGGTTTATCTGTGGCACCAGGGTTAAGAGAATGACTTAAAACAGAAGGAAAGAGTAACGGCCAGGCTGATGAGAGAGATGGTGGAGGAAAATATTCAGGAGGTCTGTCCGATACAGATCAGAAAAACGTTTGAAATTATTGGATGTATCATCTGAATCCAATTCTTAGTATCTTCTGAGGTTTTTTTCACCAATAAATGACCTTAAAATCCTTTATTGATTTTTTTCAGAAATCTTTGTAAAGGGACAGTTCTTTCATTTCTTTAAAGTTGGCTTTGCTGTTCAAGTGGGAGAAATGGATGAGAAATTATAGACCCTCTTGTATCTGAGCTTTCCATTCTCTTCTCAGATAGGCTAGTACCCAAAGGTACACTTTTATTGAGCTGCTGCTTTTCCTTTCAAAGGAGCCCAGACAATGCATTTGAGTGAATTAAAAAGAGGCTGCCCCCCTGGTTGGAGGCTGCTCTGCCTGTGCTTATGCAAGGCCTGGGGGTTGGCCTCTGTTCCTCCTCCCTGTGTGGGACCCCCCCTGCACAGCTTAGGAGGGAACCTGAGTTTAGAGGTGGAGATAGGGGCAGTTCTAGCTTCTGAGAAATGGCCTTTAGACCTACAGCCATCACAGGCACTGAAGTTTACGTCTTCCAGCTCTTTGAGCTTGATTGGATCATGAAATATCAGCACTTGGAGCTCTAGCAAGCACAGGTGCCAGCCTCTCATTTTACTCAGGAGGAGACTGAGGCTTACAGCCATTTAACGACTTATTCAAAGCCCCACTGCTGATTTGTGGCACGTTTGAGATGAAAACAGGCTGAATGTCATGGGAACATTCTTTTAAGACAGTAACTGTCTGAAAGGTTTTTATAATTCTCGGGAAAGTCACTGAAGGGCCTGATGGGCTATGGGGACTTTTTAGCAAGCAGCGGCCCTAAGGGGAGGTCCCTTTGCAAATTTTCACTTTGGGCTCTCCAGATGAAAAATTTTGCCATTGGATATTCCTCTCTTTGCAAGTATTTCCAGAATTGTGGTGATTGCTTTGAAACATAGCACAATATAGATATGAGGTAAGAATCGATGTCGACCCTTAGATCTTATTTTAGATAAATACTATTGAAGCTCTCAGCTTGCTGTCATTTGAACATTCTTTTGTTAGGGCCTGAAATAACTCAGTGACTAAGGAATGGCATTGAAAAACAAGGAAAAAAGTTTTATCCTTTGGAAAAAATTAATCCTCACAAAAGCGTGGTAAGATAAGCATGGGTTTGGGTCTGTTGGACCATTATTAAGTAATGAAGAATGAATTCTCCTTCTTTGGGTTCAAATAAACTTGGGATTTTTAAAAACAGATTTTATTTGTTTATTTTTAGAGATAGGGAGGGAGAGAAACATCAATGTGTGGCTGCCTTGTGTGTGCCCCCAAGTGGGGACCTGGTCCTCAACCCAGGCATGTGCCCTAACTGGGAATCGAACCAGAGACCCTATGATTCACAGGCTGGTGCTCAATTCACTGAGCCACACCAGCCAGGGCTGAATTTGGGATTAAAATCCCTTCAACAATGGCA
This sequence comes from Carollia perspicillata, assembly GCA_004027735.1. Lineage (NCBI taxonomy): Eukaryota > Metazoa > Chordata > Mammalia > Chiroptera > Phyllostomidae > Carollia > Carollia perspicillata. Next base: position 4,579 of record PVKM010036180.1, read on the forward strand.
CCTCCTATTTCACAACAAAGTCCAATGTGCTGCTGCACACTACTGAAACATTGTCATTGTCATTTTATTTAGTTAAACATTGAATATTCGTTGAGCATGTTTTTCATTATGTGCCGAGTTATTACATTGTACAATTCGAAGTAGAAGAAATTTTAAGAGCTTGTATGAACAAAGTTGTCTGAAAAAAATAAAATCAAAAGAATACAGCATCTCAGATGAATGGGAAAATCACTCTTCATAGAAGATGGCGGATTATGTTTGTTGCATTGTTTCTGTAATGGGTCTGATAGTTTGTGCTGAATAATTCATGCTACTGTGACCAAGCCCCTTGAAAGCGTGGACATATCCCCAAGGGACAGCTGCCTAAAGTGAAGATACAGAGTATTGCCACAGACTTGAATTGTGCCAAATGGCTTCTTAGGGTTGTTTTTTGCTAGTGCAGCATTTGAGAGCACTGGCCACAAATTAAGCAGATATGGGGTCAAATCCTAGCTCTACTCTTTGATTTAGGTTCAAGGGAGCTAACCTCTTTCAGTTTCAATTTTCTCATGAGAAAATTATAAAATGTAAGTAAAAATTTATCCTCATTGGGATCTGTACTATATTGGGATATAGTGTTATAGGAACAAAATTTTTATTTTTTTAGTAAGAGCTCTTCTCTAAGGAGGATGGGTCTGGATAAAGAAAAGGCCCTTTTCCTGCCTCATGTCTTGGACTTTGTTGTGAAAGTCTGGGAACAGGAGTTGGGGGGTAGGTATGTCCTTGGAGAATTTCGGCTGTTTTTAGAAGAGGGAAAAGAATGGATCAAGGAGGAGAGGAGGGAGAAGAGAGGTGAGAGGAGCCAGCAAGAAGGAGGGAGGCAGGAAAACGACGAGGCCAGTGAAATGGCAAGGTGATGGGGGTGGTGAGGGCAGAGGACGTTTTCAGGACTGTGCTGCTCCCGGATTTATTAAAATTGTGTGTTGCTGTAGTGGTCTTTGTTTTTCATGCCATCAGCTGGTCTCCTTGCCGCCTTCTGCTCCTGGCTCAATTTTTGATAAGGTCTGCTATGCTCACTAACGTTTCATGGAAGTTCGGTTGTGTGTGAGTTATGTAAGTGGTGGTGGGGGGCGGGCGGGCTGGGATTTATGTCTGATCAGTGAGATGACACAGCTGCTCAGGAGGCAGAGACCAAGAGAATGAAGGCCCTTGAGAATTTGCAGAAACATGGTGAGAACTTCATATTTTCATAAGTCTTAATCATTCTACCCAGGCTGACCTGACCTGAAAGCAGGCTTTAACTGATACCTATCAGGACACAGTATTTAGTGAGCTTGTACTCTGAACCAGATGCTGATATATGAATGTTGTATGCCTTACCTCCTTCCATTCACTCAACAAATACTTATTGAGGGTCGAATTTGATCCTCACAAGTCAGTTAAGTATTAGAATATCATAAATAGCCCCATTTTATAGATGAAGAAACAAGCTTGAGGGAGGTATGTAACTGGCCTACCGGTATCAGTTAACATATGTATTTTAAAACCAGAACTTGAGGTAAGGTATATCTCATTTCCAAGTCCATACTGTTACTTGTTTTGATAGCTTACCCCCCACCATTATGTATTGTCTTCTGCCATAAAGAATGAATAATGACTGATGTTTGAAGTTCTCGACACATAATAGGTGATTTAAATCACATTCCCTAGAAGCAGAGCTTGAGTTAGGGATTCTTTTTCTTTATTAGAGATTTATTTATTTATTTTTAGGGAGAAGGGAAGGGAGAAGGAGAGGGAGAGAAACATCGATGTGAGACAGACACATCTATATGTTGCCTTTCACATGCCCGCAACTGGGGACCTGGCCTGCAACCCAGGTATGTGCCCTGAATGGGAATCGAACCTGCAACATTTCAGTTCACAGGCTGTCACTCAATCCACCAAGCCAGGGTAGAGGTTCTTATTAAAGGGTTTTGTTGAGAAAGTGCTCTCAGCAGCAGGCATGTGAAAGAAGGAAGAATAGTGCAGGTCTAATGGTGGATTTTATGTGTCAACTTCAGTAGGCCACAGGGTGACCAGACATATGGTTGCCCATTATTCTGGGTATGTTTGAGGGTATTTCTGGATGAGATTAATATTTGAATCAGTAACTGAGGTAAGCAGTTTTCCCTCCCCAATGGGCATCACTCATTCATAGGGTCACCAAGAGTCAGAGCTGACTCAATAACACACAATCATAATATGAAGTTTTAAAATTATTAAAAATATAAAAGTAATAATGTTAATTGTGAAAAGTTCCAACAATACAGAAGGATATAGAGTGGATATTAGTCTTCCTTAGCCATTTCATGCTAGTGTCCTCCGTATTAGCATGGAGTACATAATCTTGCAGACCTTCAATTCTGCATTTACACATGTGCTTACACATGCACATCTATACACACACCCAATTTAGTGGGATCTTATTTCACATATTGACCTGGGACTTGTATTTTTCACCTAACCACATATCTTGGGTGATCTCATGTGAGTACATTAGATCTTCCTCATTCTTTTTAATAGGGCTGCAAATTTTGCTAGCATGTATGTGTCATAATGTACTTAACTATTTTTCTATTGATGACATTTAGTTTTCCCATTTTTTCTTCCACGAACAATGCGGTAATGAACTAGATAAAATACTGTGTTCTGTTTTTTTAAACTTAACTCTATGTTGCTACACAGTCATAATTTGTTTAAAATTGCACCATAATGATCTATCATGTTGATGTATCATCATTTATTTAATTATCCCCCTACTGCTGGTTGCACAGGCAGCAAATGTGTGTGTGTGTATATATATATATAATTCAAAGTAAGGAAAAATTATACATATATATATATATATGTATAATTTTTCCTTACTTTGAATTAATTTCTTATTCTCGGGAATAGAATTAGTAGTTCAACTCTACAGAGCTTGACCTCCTTTGTGTTATGCTAAGTAATCTACTAGACAGCCTCTAATGAAAGAATGTTGTAAAGATATACATTTTGGATTGCTGTGTTGCATTAATAATAAACACAGGTATAAGGGGCAATGTATCCTCAGGAAATAGGTCCTAAAGTCAGTGAGTGATGGGTAGAATCCTCTCTCCAAGACCTGTGCTGAATGATTATAAAGCTGCCTTCTCATTACTGGGTGTGTGCTTTTGGCATTTGCATTTGCCGTTCACACATGCATGTTCTAGCTTGATCTATTTGCAAGTAGATAAAGATAAAGATAGGGAGATTTGAAGTATTGGCATTTCTTAGGCAGAGTCAATTCAGTGATATAGCGATAGTCCATGTAATGAAAATTAGTAACTGTTTGCATAAAGAACAGAATAATTTACAGAAACACCCACAGAATAACGTTGGTGGTTTCATGCATCATGAATAATAATAATACTAATGTTTTAGTTACAATAAAAATTATCAATATTAATATTACCACAGCTAAAAATTGAGTGCTTACTATGTTCCAGGCACCATTCTAAAAGTTTTGCTGAGCACATGTTTCATCCCCACAATAATTTTTTGAGGTGGGTGCCTTGATATCCCCGTTGGATAGATGGGGAAAGTGAGGTGCAGTGAGCTAAGGTAACTTGTGCCCATCTCCCAGCTGGTAGGTGGTAGGGCTGGATGTGACTAGTCCTGGTCTGTTCTCTCGACCACAGAGCTCTATTGCCTCTGGGTAAAGGATCTTGAATACCTACTTTCATGTTTGCTTTTCAACAAAGTAGCCATTGTCCAAGGGAACAAATACCAATTAAATTAAAATACAGATCAGATTACATTAAACGCAGTCTTGTAGTTGAGATTTCACATGAAGAGAAAGAGTCACTAGTTGAACTGCTTTGTGGACAATCCATACAGGACTCTGAGGCTGTCCACTTGGAGGAGGTGTGACCACAGAAGAAAATTTATGGGTTTTAAACTTATTTTGAGGTCCAAAGGAAGCTATAAAATTATTGATGTGGCTGCACATTCTTCAGAACAGATGAGTTAGATAATGACTGATTTCCGATAAAGAGACTTAAAAGCTAAAAATACCAATTCTGCATTTCACATACCTCTCTTGGGAGGGAGATTTCTGAAAGAGCAATATCTTTCTTTACCACTTCATTCCAGATGGCTTCCCTGTATGGAAATAAGCAGATAATGGTGGCTTGTTATGCCAAGAAAAACCATCGAGGGGAGTAAGAGAAGGTGGGAAATGGGGGAACATGTCTATTAAAAATAATATTAATACTCAGTAATTCTATAGTCACAGAAGGATTATTTTCTAGGAGTCATTTGAATTTGGGAAAAGGCAAGGCATTGCTGTACTTTTGAGAGATTCCAAAGAATAAGAAGCAAATTATTAAAAATTATCAGCTCCATAGCCACCACACCCGAGGTGTTTATGCTGTCACATCTCATGCAGGCTTGAGATGTCACCCAAAAACATAGAAATTCATCTTATTAGAACCTCTTCTTCATTTGCAGTTCCAAGATGCCCAAAGGAAGATTTATTTCTGACAAATGGTGATAATCTCTAAAGTCATTATTACCATAGTCTAACACCCTGAAATGCTTCTTGGATGATAGAAATTTAATTAGATGCTCTCCCTTCTGTAGTCAGAGACTGAATTGGGCTGGTGGTCTGCCAGCCTAGATATCCCTTGGTTCTCTTCCTGTAACTAACTATAACAACACTCTAGTTTCAACATATTTAAAATATAACTCAAGGAGTTTGCTACAAGAGAAAATCCATGTACTTTTGGTTACATGTGGTTCCACTATTACCACTGCAGCCACCACCACCAAGTATGTTTGCCACAGGCCAGGCCCTCTGCTAAATACCTTGTGAGGATCATTTCATGTAATCTTCACACACTCATGATTGAGCAGCCAAATTCAAGGCCCCAGAACGTGAGGGAGTGAGTTCTCTTTCTTCCTCGTGTTGGTGCCCATGGACTTGAGAGGATCTGGCTCAGTGAGATATTGGAAGGAGAAACTTTTTGCCCTTTTGTTTCCTTCCCTTCCAGTGTGCATCTTTTTGGTGTTTCCCAGGATTTATGTGAAAAATTCTAGCTGTTCACTAGGCATTCAAAATCATTTTTTCAAGGAATGGGGTTTCAAACATCACAATTCCCATAAATACATTTCCTTCAGGGCCATTGAGGGGTATTAACAGAAGGGATTTAGGACATTCTCTTCCTGATTTACTGGGGGGACCACAGCTTTTCAGCAGAGGCAGCAGTTCTTGAGTCAAGAGTAGTGGTCAGGGTTTTCCTCTTTTATGATGGAGTAGTTTATTTCAGCATCTTATGTGTATTCTACCAAAAACCAGTTCTGTGGGATACGTAACAATAGAGGGGCTCATAGACAAATGCAGCAGGTATGAATCTCAGTGCACAGATTTAATTGTACAAAGAAATACTACATTTCCTTATTTTCTGTGAATCAACCTGATTTTAACTCTTATTTGCCAGCCCTCCAGATTAATGGGAAATTTCAACTTAAACATACTTGGAGTTCCCTTCTCTTTTCCCTCCAAAGGGCTGTGTTGAGATTCTGCACTTTTATAGAGTGTCTAGGCTTTGCGGACACATCTGTCCGCGTCTCTTGCTGTGGGGGTGCTTACTCTCCCAACCTGCATGGTCCGCTCAGGTGGACCCCTGGTTGCTGCCGTACTGTGCTTGGGGCAATATCTTTCTTCACCACTTCATTCCAGGCAAATTACTAGGCATTGCCAGTGTAGTGAGCCCAGAGCATTAGGCACTTGAAGTATATTCCTAGAATATATATCCTGTTCATGAACATGGCTGTTTTAACCATACAGAGAGATTGACCAAGTCTGGTTAACCAAGATTAGCAGATGAGCACTAGGCCAGGCCCGAAAGACCTGCACTAAGTGCTACTGGGACATGAAACCTGCTGAGGCTCTTTCTTAGCTCAGCAAACTCGTAGGACTTTTCTTTCTTTCTTTTTTTGGTAGTGTAAAATTATACATGTTTTATTTCTAAACTTTTCCCAATGAACATGTATTTCTTCATTTTTAAATTTTATTTTTCTGTTACAGTTATTTGTATAACTGTAATAGAAAATATACTAATACTTGTATTAGTTTCAGGTGGACAGCATAGTGGTTAGACAGTCATAAACTTTACAAAGTGTTCCCTCTGATATTTCCAGTACCCACCTGGTACCGTACAGAGTTATTAACTATTATTGACTATATTCCACGTGCTGTGCTTTACTTTCCTGGGACTGTCTGTAACTACCAATTTGTGCTTCTCAATCCCTTCACCTCTTTCACCCTCCCCTCTGCCTTCCTCCAGTCTGTTCTCTGTGCCTGTGAGTCTGTTTCTGTTTTGTTTATTCAGTTATTTTGCTTTTAGATTCCATGTATACATACATGAAATCATATGGTATTTGTCTTTCTCTGTTTGACTTATTTCACTTAGCATAATACCTTCTATCATAGGACTTTTTTCATTACTCAGTTAGCTGAGAAGGGAGACAAGCTGGGACCACAAGATTAAGACAGAACTCATCCTCCATTACTCCCAGTGTGTTCCAGCAAGTCCTTTTAAAGGGATGGTGTGTTTTAGTTCCTCTTCTGCTTTTCAGGCTCTTTGCTGGTCTGCTACTGCTAAGGCACCCAGTGACCACTTTGCCCTGTCCTAGGTCCTGTTCTCTGCCACATTCCTTTGTTCCAGAATGATTTCTCGTTTATGACTCCCCCCGAGCCCCCCCTCCCACCCCACCCAGTAATCAGAGCTGTTCTGATTATAGCTGTTCTACCCTTCACTGCATCAGGGAAACCAAGCTGAGTAAACAAAACCGTGACCGAGAACCTTCTTTGCACTTCCAGGGTGCATGCATGTCTCTCTAATTAGAATTTCAGGGTAGAAATTTTAGGCAGGAGGGTTGTTTTGGAGGGGCAGTCATGTCCGTGGATATTTTCCCTTGGATGGATCTGGCCTTAAGGGAGTGGTAAAAGTAAGTTCAGTCACAGCCTTTAGAAAACCTACTTCCGCCCCCTTCAGTGCTCGAGAGAGGAGTTGGTCTTGCTTCTTTCCCCTTCTTTTACAAGCTTCTGGCCTGAAGCCTGAGGTCTGGGCTAATTTTGTTGACTTTTTCCTCCATGAATGGATAAAAACCCCACTCCCTTAAGGAAACCAACTGCAACTGTGAACCTCAGACATGCTAGAGTTGGGAATTCCTGGGAGGCTGGGCTCAGCTGTCAGCCTGGGGCTCCTGGGGGACATGACAGTGGGAGGCCCTATTAGGACAAGACAAGGTTTTTCTGTGTTAGCTGATGAGTGGGTTTTCAGTTGGACCAACTAACTTCTTCTTTTTCTACTTAGCTGACCCTAGCAATCTTGGCTTAACTGCAGAGCTGTATCAATTATGGTAATTTACATGAATTATTTATCAATTATCCTTAATTATCAGGCTGCATGATAATGATTATGCATATCATCAAATGTGTGCCAGATCAACTTGGTTGTGAGATTTATTGGATTGCCATACTAATCATTGTGCACATCTGCTTAGGCTTTGTGAATTGCTCGCATACTGGGGGCATTTTCTCACACCTTGAGAACAGTGGGGGTAGTGCTGGAAGACACTTGCTATTTTCACGGATGGGCAGGAACTTAGGTCTTATTCATGTTTCTACCTTAGCCTCTAACATAGTACAAATTTAATACACACTTGTTGAGTTTAATTGCTGGATCGGAAATGGCACTAGGCTCTATTTCATGGGATTTTTATGGAAGTGTTATGAAACATTACCCACAGTATGAAATGCAGTAATGGTATATCCCATATCTGTGGCCCATATCACTCTACGGGGTTAACATATGTGTTTCCCCCTTTCAGCTTAATAAATAAAGCCAATAAATATAAATGCCCTTTGTGCTTATACATCTTCACCCTTTCTATTCTGATCACTCAGGCATTTTAATGCCCTTTCTAATTCCATCTCCCTCTAAAAGATAACTGCTTTCCTGAGTTTGGTTCCCATGCCTGCTTATAACACTTTGGTAATTATTTATGTATCCTAAGCAATATATAGCAATGCTTTTAAACATGCTTGTGAAATCATGTTGCTCATATTCTTCTGTCATGATTTTTCACTAAGTATTGTAAAAGTCATTCATATAGCTGTATAGAGCCATAGTTTACTCATTTTAACAGGTGTATGGTATTCCATTATATGAATATATCACAATGTATACATGAATTCTCTTTTTGATATGTTACTAGATTTTTTCAGTGTTTTCTATCACAAAAATATTGTAATGAGCAACCATGTATGTGCCTCCTCATGGAATTATGTGTTTCTCTAGAGTAGATACTGAGGAAAGAAATTGCTCAGTCATGTGATATGCATATTTTAAACTTTTCTAAATATTGCCAAATTGTTCTTCAAAGTGATTATATATATCTTTTTAAAATTTATTTTTAAATAATAAAAAGAACTTGTCATAGAGTAATATATATGTACTGATTTACATATTAATGTTCATTTCTTTCAAAAGGTGTGCTTCTTGGGGATTTAAACCTATGACTTTTTATTTTTTAAAATTTTTTATTGTATTTTTTTCCCCATTACCAATTAGGCCCCTTACACCTCCCTCATGCCAGCAATCACCACACTGTTTTCTATGTCCATGAGTCCTTTTCCCTTTTTGCTCAATCCCTCTACACCATAAACTAGCCCCCCCACTAGCTTGTTGACTTTTTTCACCTGCTTTTCACCTATGGGTTGGTCTCTGTTTTGCTTGATAGTTCAGTTTGTTATTTAGATTCCACACATGAATGAAATCATATAGTATTTGTCCTTCTCTTATTGGATTATTTCACTTAGTTGAATTTTTGAAACATTTATTCTGGTTCTGTGAAATATGTCATTGGAATCTTGATAGGAATTGTATTGAATGTATAGATTGCTTTGGGTAGTAGGGACATTTTAATGATGTTAATTTTTCCTATCCATGAACATGTTATGTGCTTCCATTTATTTGTATCCTCTTCAATTTCTTTTCAGTGTCTTATAATTTTCTGAGTACAGGTCTTTTACATCCTTGGTTAGGTTTATTTCCAGGTATTTTATTCTTTTTGAAGTAATTATGAATGAGATTGTTTTCTTATTTTCCTTTACCGTTAGTTTGTTATTGGCATATAAAAACGCAACTGATTTCTGGATATTGATTTTGTATCCTGCTACTTTGCTGAATTCATTTATCAGATCTAGTCATTTCTTGGTGGAATCTTTGGGGTTCTCTATGTACAGTGTCATGTCATCTGCAAATAAAGACCGTTTTACTTCCTTCTTTCCAGTTCGGATGCCTTTTATTTCTTCTTCTTGTCTGACTGCTGTCATTAGGACTTATAGTACTATGTTGAAAAAGAGATGAGAGTGGACATCCCTGTCTTGTCCCTGATCTTAAGGGGAACAATTGTACTTTTGCCTGTTGAGTATAATGCTGGCAGTGGGTTTGTCATAAATGGCCTTTATTATGTTTAGGTATGTTCCCTTTAATTCCACTTTGCTGAGAGTTTTGATCATAAATAGGTCCTGGATTTTATCAAACACTTTTTCTGCATCTATTGATATGATCATGTGGTTTTTATCCTTCATTTTGTTTATGTGGTGAATCACATTTATTAATTTGTACATGTTATACCACCCTTGCACTTTTGGAATAAATCCCTCTTGGTCATGGTGTATTATTTTTTTGATACATTGCTGTATTTTGTTTATTAATATTTTATTGAGGATTTTAGCATTTATGTTGATCAGGGATATTGGCCTATAATTTTCTTTCTTTGCAGTGTCTTTATCTGGTTTTGGAATTAGGATAAAACTGGCCTGGTAAAATGAGTTTGGAAGCCTTCCCTCCTCTTGCATTTTATGAAATAGTTTGAGAAGGAGAGGTGTTAGTCCTTTGAATGTTTGGTAAAATTCACCTGTGAAGCCATCTGGTCCAGGGCTTTTGTTTATTGGGAGTTTTTTGATTACTGCTTCAGTTTCATTAGGCGAATCTGTCTATCCAGATTCTTTGATTCTTCTTGATTTATTTTTTGAAGATCGTATGTTCCTAGGAATTTATCCATTTCTTCTCAATTGTCCAGTTTGTTGGCAAGTAATTGTTCATAATATTTTCTTACAATCCTTTGTATTTCTTTGGTGTCAGTTATTATTTCTCCTTTTTCATTTCTTTTTTAAAAATATATTTTATCAATTATGTTATTACAGTTGTCCCATTTTTTTCTCCCCTTTATTCCCCTCCACCCTGTACTTTGCCTCCCACCAGCATTCCC
>PVKM010036181.1:0-14906 GCA_004027735.1 Carollia perspicillata
TATATTACTACTATTTTCATCATTATCATTATTATTACAGTGATGGAATTTACTGCTCTGGGTTAGATCTGAAAGCTTTCAAAAATGGGTTTGAAGGTTGGAGAGAGAACGATAATATTTTCAGTGGGATTAGGCTCCATCAACTTCCTTCCTTCCCGATCTCAGATTCAATTATTACTATGTTTTTATTTATATTCAACGAGATGCCATAGGGAAGTCCCCCACAGCCTTTCTGAGGTCTACCTCGGGAGACTTATCAACAGCTCCTTCTCAGTTCTTTCTGCCACCCTTCAGAGGAGGAGAGAACCCAAAGAGAAATGATAATAAAAAGAGATACAAGATGAAAGGAGAAACAAAGAGATTGGATACTTCCTACACTAGTGAATTGCTTCCTGAGAAATCCAGAAATAATTCTGCCTTCGGACACAGGAGAAAGCAAAGACCGTAAATCATTCTGATGTTTTCATTTGCGTTTGGTTGCAAAGGGCTCTTGCTAGACCAAAGGTGTGAGAATGTGTTTCTAAGGCTCCTTCTTCCTCTTTGGGGAACCGTCTTTCCAATGTTGTAACTTCCACCTGGGTGGTAAGAGTCACCCCGGCTGCCTGGGACCTGACCCCACTCAGTCAGTCCATCGTGGCGCTGACAGGGCCCAGACCCTCCCCCTCCTGTCCTCTGATAGATACACTGCCTGCCTTCAACACTGCACCAAGACATAACGGACAATGAGAGGAGCTCGGGCTATGGCAATGCAAGTTTAATAGGCTGCAACTCAGGGATAATAGACTTAATTTTAACAACTCCTTTCCGTCATATATCAACATATATATATATATATATCAGTAATGGAAATTCCAAGCAAGAGTGAGGACTGTTAGATAAGATTGGCGGTGTGTCTTAATGGTAGATATACACGATGTAGGTAGAGGAAAGGAAATTGACTGGGGGAGTGTGGCAAGCTGTAAGTCAAGAATAAAACTAAGGGAGGAGCTATAGGTGGACCCATAGCATCGAGCAGCCCCAGCGTGGGTAGATTCGGTGTGTAGGGTATTGGACAGGCCAGCTGTGTAGTCACAGTTTGTTATGCTTCTCAACTAGTTCTCGGTGTTTCCGCATTGTTCTGGCTGTTGTGTGGATCTTTAGCACTTCGTAAATTGATGCTGCCCAGTTTAGACCTGGGGGGGCAGAATGTCACCCAGGGTCAGTTCATCAGTCCGACAAAGACTTGCTGGGGCTGTGCCTAATGGGAGCTAGCCCAGGAAAGCACTGGGGTCCAAATTTGCATTTGGTGCCTTCTCCAAGACGTCATGGCAGGCTCACCTCAAGTATGCACCCCCTGGAAGCCACCCCCCACAAAATTTGCAACCGAGGCTCTGCCAACACCCCTTGTCCACGAAATAGCAAGATGTCTATGTTTCCTATAGTGCTTTGAGGGTCAGAGAAGGATAGAGTGGTGATACATCATCTCTCATAATTTTCTAATTGAATTACTTTTACTGTAATACAGAATTTTAGGATGAAGACCCTTTTCATCGATGATATAAAGATCTGTTTTGTACTAATTTTCTAATGCTTAATACAGAAATCGCAACGTAGTAATGTACAACAAATTGCCTAAAGTTATTTCAAAATAGAGTATCACCCAAGAATAATGAAATCAAAAAAGCTTGGCTAATGAAGAAATATAACAGAACAAAAGATCACCATACTGAGAATTAAGCTTAATAAATTATTCCCAAAGCAAAGCCCAGGAGAATTAATAGAATAAAGCTAATTTTTTTATACTGTAAAAATGAGTTACCCTAATTTTTATGCAATTGGTTGCTAAGTGTGGAAGAAAGAGCACGAAAAAATACCAAAGGTTATATTGTTTATAACAGAGCCCATATTCAACAAACTGATGAGCCTAAGAATTTCGAGCAATTAAAGTATGTGGCGGGGGAGGGTCTTTCTCTGAAAATATCAAAGGGATTTACAGGTAGGTTTTTCAATAGGTAATTACAATTTCTTCACAGCCGGGTGAGTTGACAGGTGGGTCGGGAGCGTTAACATAAATCTCTTCCACTGGGTACAGCCGGGCAGGGAGGCGGGACTGACGCACCCGGTCTCGGTCCACCGCTGACAGCCAAGCAGCCTGATCCAGACCCCCGTCCTAGGGAATTCTCACGGTGGGACCAGGCTGGATGCCGCTGAGATGATGATTATACGAATTCACCCAATGTGAATGGGAGAGACAGTCGTACACGTCCCCGGACCTGGCGTCTTTGAGCCGTCACCACGGCATGGCCTGGCTCCCAACCAGCGAGATTCCTTTCCATTGTCTTTTCTTTCTCATTTTCACTCTCCATGAGCGTTTAGGGCCACCTTGCTCTGGGGGTGTGGCGGCAGGCGCTATACGTAAGCACCCTAATCTTCCGCAGAACACCATGCCCACCTTCGTGTAGGTGAAGCAAAGCAGCCTGCCTGCCTACCGTATTTTACCATGTATAATGCGCACTTTGTTGCCCAAAACTTTTAAGGGAAAAATAAGGATAGGCATTATACATGGGTACAATGATGACATACTGGGGGTATAATAATCCCATGTATAATGAGCACAAAAACAGGGGTGCACGTTATCCATGCAAAATACAGTACTTCCAACGAATGCCCTCCCTCACAGTCCTTGCTGGGGAGTAAACCACCGCCACCGCCCCCCGAAGGCCCAGTTCTGAGAGGGAAACTCAGTGAATGTCGAAAGAGCTTAACACCCGCTTGTGTCTCTAAGCCTGTGTTCGGTGTTGCTATGCCAAAACCACTTACTTTTCAATAATGTACTTCATCTTGCAAATGATTACTTCTGTTTACAAAGTTTGGAAGATTTGTCAAGCTGAAAAATTGGAAAGAAACACTCCCCCATGTTACGCAGTTGGTTTTCCGCCTTCACAACTGCTTTTGCTCAACTGCATTTACGTAATCATTTTGACGAGGGAGAGTAAGACTCACCTGTTGAAGCTATACTATTTAATTTACTAAAAATGTCAAGTATGTCAGACCATGTTATTTTTTGAGAACCCAGAGAGAAAACTTCTTTAAGGCATTAAGACCAAGAAAACACGCACCTCTGGTTTTCTAGGGTGTTCTACCTAATAAGATGATAAATAACTACATTGTCTTTGCTTTGACTAAATTGAACATTTGAATTCAGAATTTGAGATCTTATTTTCATTTAACATTTAATTGTGGAAAATTTTAAATGTATGCAAGATAAACAGAGCAGTGCATTGCATCCCCAGGTGTCCATCATCCACTGTCAACAATTATCTTGACTTTAGTTTTTGTTTCACCTACACCAGGGGTCCCCAACCCCTGGGCCGTGGACCGGTCTGGGCCTGTTAGGAGCCGGGCCCCACAGCAAGAGGTGAGCTTGACTGTAATGCACTTGAATCATCCCGAAACCGTCCCCGCACCCTGGTCCGTGGAAAAATTGTCTTCCACAAAACTGGTCCCGGGTGCCAAAAAGGCTGGGGACTGCTGCTCTAAACCACTTCCCGGTCCCCATAATTACTATCGTCGCACTTCTTCTATGTAAAATGCACACACCTCCAACTGCACAGATGTTAACTGCACGTCTTTGGTGCAGCCAGGTCGGAGCTCCATCATGGCATGGAACGCCCCCCTGCCCCATGCCCAGCCCTTCCTGCTGCGGGGGTGTCAGGCTTCGTGGCTGAGCGGGTCCTCGTGGCATTTGAGTCCTTTTCCGCTGCCTTGTTGTCCTGCACCCAGATAGCTTCCACTTCCTTCTGCTTTTTCCTAGTGTGTGCATGCACACGACATAAAAACGTAAAAATAAACATACATTTATATAAAACGTATATGCAAGTACATAGGGATATATTTAAACTATTACCAGTGATTTTTTGGAGTAGAGTGGATAAGTAAATGAGAGAAAAGGAGAATTTTTCAATGGGTTATTTCCAAATAAATATGCGTTGATATATCTTTAAAAGAAAAAAAAATTCAGGAACAACTGTCAAAATTCTACAGCCCAAATGAATATGTAGAAGGGATATGGATACTTATTTTTCCAGGAAAGCTATTAAGAATGTATGGGATTATGATGTAAAAGCGTATTATTATGTGCAAAATAAATTTAAACTTAATCGAAGAAGCAGTTGGACCTAATTTGCGACACTCAGAAGAAACCAGGTTTGGAAAATGTGGTCCTTCCACGGAGCCAGCCCACGCCACGACCATTTACTTTCATTTTTAGTGGCTTCCCCTTTTGTCTCAAAACCTACATTTGGCTTAAAAGGCTGTATTCTTTCACTTGTTGCTTAGGACTTGTTAACGCTTTCTACCTAAGGTCAATTACTTTGGTTCATTAGCTTTAATGGCTTTTTACATAAATCCAACACGATCTCTTTATATCCCAACTTCAAAAAATCTAGTTCAGAAGAAAAGTGCTTCTTAATGTTTGGTGTCGTATCCGATTTCGCTGCATCGATGAGTCGTGATAAGAACAAATGTAACGTACGTTACAATGGCTATGTGCTGTGTGTAGCTACGTGAACTTGGAGGTGGAGGCATTCTAGAATCACCTGTCCTGCTGGTCTCAGAACCACCTAACCCCTCTCTTTGCTTGGCTTTTCCGTCTTCCTTCGCGGTGCATTTTCTCTTGAAGGCCCCATGGTGCTTTCCCAGACTTGAAGCTTTCCTTGGCTGCCAGTCCCTCTTCCCATCCAAGCTCCCAGACAAACTGTATGCATCCGATCTTGGATGGGAGAAATAGTGTGGTTTCTTTTCCCTCTTTAGGAGGTCCCGTGGGAACTGTAGAAAGCAGTGGGCGTGAACAGATACCTGATTTTAAAGGCAAGGTGTTGGCTGACTTCACATGCCCAAGACCCAGGCGACATCCCATTTCCATAACCACTGAAATGGTCATCAGAGATGAAGTCTTCACGGATGAAGAAAATGACAGAGCAGCCAACTAATTTTTTAATCTTATGCCCATCAGCTAATGACACTGTCCAGTGTCATCTCTACTCTGCTTGGTCCTTCTGCAATAGGTAAGTTCACACGAAGGGCAGAGAGGAGAAAAAGACCAAGACAGAATTGAGAAAGGGTGTGCGAGCTTCTACAAAAGTCCCAGCATTTCATTGTGAGAAGAGCTTCTGGAAAATGGGGAGAGAAGGCAGGAAATGGAAGAAAAAGCATCTCTACTTTAGAACTTCTTCACAGATGCCCATTAAGATAAGGATGTCAAGGACCCAAAATAGAAGTTTTTTTGTTTCCTTTAAAAAATTATGTTATGATTGTAGAGACAATAAAAGAATCACTGCTACTCCAGCACAGAGCGTGTCATTCCAATGCTATCTGATCAAAACTCGGTCAGGGCCCAAGTCTGGCTCCCACAGTACACGTGGCAAAATTTCGTTTCAAAAAAGCGGAATAGGTATTTCTGACGATGCCGACCTCTGCGGCATCGTTACGAGTTCCTTCAGGCCTTCTCTTTCTGCCTTTGCCCCGCGCCGTCTGCTTCTCTCTGAGCCTGTGTCCACGTGCTAAATAAACCAGTGCTCCTTCACTGCTGCTTCAGAACTGCCCTGCACACGGCCACGAGGGAAAAGCTAGCGGCATGAGACGGTGCTCTCCACGCTCACCTGCACAGGAAGGAGGGAAACACCTTCCAGCAAAGAAGAGATTTCAGGA
Source organism: Carollia perspicillata (assembly GCA_004027735.1). Classification (NCBI taxonomy): domain Eukaryota; kingdom Metazoa; phylum Chordata; class Mammalia; order Chiroptera; family Phyllostomidae; genus Carollia; species Carollia perspicillata. Next base: position 5,689 of record PVKM010036181.1, read on the forward strand.
TAAAGCAGCGCCCCTCCCATGCAAGGTAGGCCCCCCCCCCAGTCCTGCCCATCACAGTTGCTGTGGTGAGCAGATCGGGGACTAAGTAAGCAGTTGTCTACAGGTGTTTTCATGTAATATTAGTGCCACCTGGGTGGGAATCCTTCTCCACGGCCACAATGTACGAATTGACGTGGTCTCTTGTAATTGCATTAATCCATTGTAACTGGTAGACAGTGCGCTCATGTGTTAGGGACTGAAAAACAGTATCAATAGATTTATGGAGGCAAAGGTCTATTTTTTTTTACATCCAAATCAAACTAATTACATATTACAATTTTATTGAGTTATTATTCTTCCATCCTTCCTTCCTTAATGAATCTTTTATAATCTTTAGAGTAAATTATCATCATGAAATACCCTATTATAAAATCAGCTGAAATCACCAAAGAAAGAAAAATAAATGTGTAATCCTTATTCAGACATTCCTTGCATGCACACGTTTCAACAGGACTGTTTATATATAGTATGCTAAATGTCCGTGAACAAATATAAATGCAAGAATGGCTATAATTATATAGCTATCAACTAGTAAAATAGTCCATGCACATTGTACTTGGTGGAATATTTTGCCTGGGTGAGTCGAGACAGATTGTGTAATAAAATGAACACGGCAAAAGTGGGGTTTAAGTCAGGAAACAGAACAGTGCAGCAATTTCCTGAGTTATTTCAGTGCTCTCGGAGAAATGTCATTACATCCTTGAGTTACACTGGCACATAATTACATGAGCGTCACAAATAACAAGGTCTTACGAAGACAAACAGAAGTTATTACAGGAGAATTATTCCCCGTCATAAATCTTCATTTTAAGCTCAGGTAAATACACACAAAGGGAATTTGCATGCTTTCAGAATTAATTCCAGTCATTAAATCATCAATTATTATGATTCGAAAAAAAGAGTTTGTTTCTAATTACATCTTTTTAAATATTTTATTTATTTATTTTTAGAGAGAGGGGAAGGGAAGGAGAAAGAGTGGGAGAGAAACATCAGTGTGTGGTTGACTCTTGCATGCCCCCTACTGGGGACCTGGCCTGCAACCCAGGCATGTGCCCTGACTGGGAATCGAACCGGCGACCCTGTGCTTCACAGGCCCATGCTCAATCCACGGAGCTACACCAGCCAGGGCTCTAATTACATTTTTAAAAACCTTAGGAGCACGCTGAAGGGTTCAGAGGTGAAGTGTAGCAATGTCTGTTGTTTCCTCCGAAATAAAGAAAAACAAGGTGGATCGATGGGTGGGGGGAGGCACAGGGACAGGCGTGTGGCGGGAAACAGCACGGGATGGCGGGGTTAACGTGGGGACACCATGGGAGTTACATATCGGTTCTTACCACTCTCAACGTGTGCGAGATAATTTTCCTAGTGGAGACGATGAAGAGCAGGGTCTGTGACAGGGAAGCTGAGTGTCATTTGATCACAGCATCTGTTGAGACGCTAACAAGGAGGGGAGGAAAGGGAATTTTACTGGGAAGGGAATCGAGGGCCGTTCTTTGCACCTTCTGCCCTGTGCTGTCCGATATGGAAAAACGTGTGAGCGAGGGGCTCAGATCGGGTCGGGCCACCTGTTTAGCCACTGTACACACTGATTTCCGGATGCTGTGCGCCTCACATCCACCGCTGGATCCTGACGGTACAGCTGGGGAGTACCAGATGGGAGAGTGATAAATGGAAGCCTGAAAGGCCGTGTTTTAGGGGAGACGGTGGAGAGAGGGCAGGGGCTTTGGATGTCCCGCCAGGCAGATTTGCAGAAAGGACTTGGTCCTCTGTTTAGAGACTGGACGTCTTTGCTGTCGTCCAGGTAAGGAGAGAGTCCGCCGAGGTTTCCCACAGCGAAATCCAAGAGCGGCAGGTGCCCCAGGGCAAGTAATTCGCTGTTTTCCAGGATTTGATGGGGGAGGGTGGTGTCAGGGACAAGATGAGTCTTGGGAAGACAAGACCAACAGTACAGTTACAGGAGCTTTAATAAGATGACTGACGGAGCTCGCTCGTGAGTGTGATTTATTGCCTGGTATGGTATGGAGGTCGGGTTGGTGAAAACTCCGTGTAACTTAACCCAAAGTTTAAACTCACCATGGCTGTCCTCACAACCGTTCCTGCTAGCTGCCCAGGGTAATCTTTTGGTGTGTTTTTTTTTTTTCTATCGGTTTTCTGAATGGATTAAATAATTCAGACCACCTCAGTGAAGTCTAATTAGGAGGAGCCTTTAACTTTATCTAGGGAAAAGGGTGTTCAGAGCTAATGAGGCAATGCGGGGAAAAGACCCCTCGCCGGAAGCAATCTCTGTAAGGAGAGAACGTGTCGGCAGCTAATTCGAAGATGGCTTGTGTGCACGCCTGTGTTCAAAGAACAGTTTCTGTCTCTTCAACTTCTCACCCTGAAACCCAGTTTCACCTGAAAATAGTGCAAATGTGAAGACGACACTTACATTTTATTCTGAGGAAAGGACCGGCAACATTCTTCTATGAAAAGCCAATAGCATTCTGTTCTTTTTTTTTTTAAGATTTTATTTCTCTATTTTTAGAGAGGGGAAGGGAGGGAGAAAGAGAAGGAGAGAAACATCACTGTACGGTTGCCTCTTGTGCGTCCTCTGCTGGGAACTGGCCCACAACCCAGGCATGTGCCCTGGACTGGGAATTGCACCCGTGACCCTATGGTTCGCAGGTCGGCAAACTCAATACACTGAGCCACACCAGCCAGCGCATTCTGTTCTTTAGATACAAAATCCCTCAAAAAATTCAAAGATTTAATTACATCTTACAGCGACTGCAAATATAAAATCACGTTGAAAACTAAAGAAAGCATCCTTAGTCCGTGTAGCTTGCGTAATCATTTTGTATAAAGAAAGAGCAGGTTATTGTTTTTTTTTTCAATTAGAGTTGACATCCGGTATTATTTGATATTAGTTTCGAGTGTCTAGCATGGCGATTAGACGTTTATATAATTTACAAAGTGATTCCCCCAGTAAGTCTAGAAGCCACCGGGCACCACCCACAGTTACTACAACGTTATTGACAAGGCTGCACTTTGCATCCCAGTGAATGCCTTGTAACTGACAATCTGCACTTCTTAACCCCACCCCCTTTTCACCCAGCCCCCCACCCCCTTCTCTTCGGGCAGCCATCCGTGAGATGCTGTCTGAACAAAAATGCTGTATTTTGAAGCGTGTTAAGTGATTCAGACTATCTCAGGTGAGGCTTAATGCTCTCCACCACTGATACATTCGGTACCATCTCGGTTATGCAGAGCAGCTGTCAACCAGAGAATGATGGGGAGTCATTTATACAGGACCGGGCTCCACACTTGGCAGCTGAGGTGGATCTCCTGGTCCTGAAGCACTTCTTACTTTCGTAAACGGCATTGACTTGGGGTGAAATTACACCCCTGGATGTTTGGGTCTCAATTGTTCTGTTTGTCGTTTGTTTGTTTTAGCATGGAGAACATGCTATCATAAGGCAACCCGCCCTGAGTGGGCGCTACCTTCAATCATTGCCAACTAAGGATACCATGGCATTAAACGGCCCACAAAGTACGCACTCGGCCACGGCTCAGGCAAAGGAGGATAAAATGTCCCGAAGGCAGCCGCTGTCTCCTGTTCCGTCTGAGAGACAGGCCCCGGGGATATCATTAGGCTCTTTAACATCTGCGGAGGCATTAAGGTTGGAACGCAGGCCAGCGGCCTCGCACCAGGGGAGTGAGATGTAACCTCAGCAGAACTCTAAGCCCCGGAAGAGAGGCCTTCATGCCCCTCTGTGAAATGCACCCTCTGGGTGAGGGGGGCCAGGCTTTGTCACTGCCGGACAAGGGACAAAGGCGCATCTGAAGCCCATGTCAGAGGACAGCACGGCTGTGAACCATGGCACCCTCTGCGGAATGTAGCACTGAGCTCTAGGGAATAAGGGCTCTCAGTCCCGATCTGGTTTTGAACAAAGGAAACACTTAAGGAGACGGGAAACAGGCTTTGTTTTACATTTGGAAGCCTCCTGTCTCCATCAAATGATGCAATCATTCTTCTCCTTAGAATATTTCTGTCTGTTTTTAGCACGTTACAGAATATTCTAATTTTGGAGCAGAGGTTATTCTTGTTTATCGCTGCCTTAAACAATGAGGGATGCAAACTTGACCTCAGAAGACCTCAGTAATTAACTCACAGAGAATCATAAAACTTTACCTCCCGCGAGGGCCATAGAGATCACAGAGTTCAACCTCGTGCTTTACAGATGAAAAGAACTGAGACCCAAGGAGGTCACGTGGCTCTGTCCAAGGTCACAGCCCTCGTCTGTGGCAGCCCTGGGGCTAGGACCGAGAACTCCTGACACTGCTTCACTGCGGTTCTATCATTCCATGAAGCTTTGACGGGACAAAGGCCTTGAACTGAAAGACAGCTCTAGATCCGTATTCCGTGTTCACCCAGGTCATAAAAATTCCCAAATCTCAAGTTTTTAAAAATTGTGGAGCGTCATGTGTCAAAGACAGGCCACGGCACTTCTGGTGGGATTCCACATAGGCCAGCACGGACCGTAAAGAAAGGGGTACTGCAGAGAGGGTTGGTCTACCCCAGGGCTTTGTTTTTCCCCTGTAAAATACAGGATCCCTTTGGAGATTACCAACTGTATAGATCTGTATGCATTATAAATAACAAGACATATTTTAATACTTCCATTAAGGGAGAATAGTAAATCGTAACTGCTTTGCTAGTGGACTTTGATATCCATGCCAAGGAAATGCCTGTATTATCTTGGTTGTTTTTTTTTTTTACTTGTCCTTTATCATTTTCTTTGCTGGCATCAATATAACCTTGGAGAAGTACCTTTCTTTTTTTTTTCTTAGTTCTAAGTATTGATAAACATCTTTGGGTAGGTCCATTTATAAAAGATTATCCTCATTTCTTTATTCTTATGTTCCTCATTCTCAGGCTGAGAATTCTCACACTGAATGAGTGGCCTAGAGATGCCACTCATTCAGACTCTGTTTTTTAGTCCAAATTCTCCTTTCCTAGAGTGGGACTGACGGCATTCTCCTTCTGGTGGTATTTGGGACGTGAGGAGCCCTGCGCTGAGCCACCTGAGACAGGCTTAGAGCTGAGCCAGCTCCTCCCTCCGCCCAGAGAGAACCTATTGACAAATACGGCTGATAATATTTAACAATGGCAACAAGAGCTAGCCTTTAGGGGCATGCCGTGGGTTACCAAAAACTCTCCATGTTTTATCTTATTTGATATTCCCAATAATTCTGCCAGGAAAATATTATCATAATATTCAGATTAAGATAGTGTCATTGTACCATAGTGTATTTTGCAAATAAATAGTTCACATAAATTATTAATTATTTATGAATCATTACTATGAAAATCTCAGGAGCAATCAATGCAACTCACATTTATTGAGTTCTTTCTCTATGTCTTTATGAATAAATCCTAAGATATTAAAATATCATTATTTTTCTTTTTTTAAGATTTGTTTGTTTATTTATTTTTAGAGAGAGGAGAAGGAAGGGAGAAAGAGAGGGAGAGAAACATCAATATGGGGTTGCCTCTCGGGTGCCCCCTACTGGGGATCTGGCTGGAAACCCAGGCATGTGCCCTGACTGGGAATCGAACTGGCGACCCTTTGGTTCACAGGCCAGCACTCACTCTACTGAGCCACACCAGCCAGGGCCAAAGTATCATTATTTGTCATATGAGCAGACTAAGTCTTAGCAAATCCAAGTCATTTGTCCAAGCTCACACAGCCAGTCAGCAGTGGTGCTGTCATGGAAGTCAGTCAATGTGAGTGTTTAGCCACTGGTTAAAAGTGCAGTTCAGCTGTGAACATTGAAAAAAATAAAGTCATGAAAGGGAACAGGAAACAAATAAATCAACTTACAGTTATTGTTGCTGTAGTTGCTATTATTGCACTACTGTTTCCTAGGGCTTCCCTGCTGACACCCAAGTTGGAAAGGAAAACATGGTGGGTTCAGTAATTTCCTTTTTTTTTTTAATCAAGAGAGGGAGGGTGTTGCAAAGAGTTCTGAGATACGGACACACATGCCACTAGACCTGAATGACGGGAGCCGTCTCCTGGGGAGTGTGATGTCCATAGCCGTGGAGTAGGTGCGGGGTGTACTCGGTTCACGAATCCTCGTCTCTTTTCTGGGTCCTCCACCCTCCCGGGCAGCTGACCTCCCACAACCGCTTCAGTGTGTTCCTTTCCCCTGTGTGTTTGGTTCGGTTTGTGCCATGGAGAACTGGCGGGAGGGCCAGCTGCAGGAGAGTGAGGTCAGGGTGTATAGTCTGCCCCGGTCCTTCCCTGCTGGGGCACGGGGTCAGCTCTGCCCCTCTGCGTAGGGCACCTGTCAGAGAACCCTCGCAGAATTCTACCCACTGCTGCCTCCCATCCCTTCCGGCGTAGGGTAATGGCTCCTACCTGTTGTCAGTCCGAGAGCACTTAAGCTCTGTCCACCTCTTGGTGAAGAGTCCCTTCAGGAAACCTCCTCAACCGCCTCCCCTCCGGGTCACACAGCTCGTCATGAGATCCTGGCCGGACATCACAGGCAGCAGGTCAGCCTCAGAGTCGGCGACCTGCCAGGACCGCACGAGAGTCGCATCCCACTACCCACATTCTGCACAGGTGACCAAGGCCTGTCCACCTGCCTTTTACATGTGGCAAATGTAACCAACATGGAACAGGAGAGAGGCCTCACACCCGGCCTCCCAGATACCTGGTATCTCAGGCCGGGCGGCTTCCGTCGCTGTGGGCGATACTTCGTGTCCCTGCATTTAATTTAGAAACGGTGGCTTTTCTGCAGCTGTGTACGTAACATCGCCAGCCCTTTTCCTAGGGCCCCCACCACCGCCTCCCACCAATCCACATCCGCATTCGCCTTTTCTACCCAAAGCAAAACGCACAGCGTCCCCAGAAGCATTATGGCACACGGTACACTTTTTGTGTCTCTGCTTATGAGTCCGAAGCCACTTGATAAATGTGTACTTTTATTTGAAGTGGAAATTATATGCATACTATTAGATAAACAGTCATGCCCATTTTATGTTGTCTAGTAATAGGATTCATGAAAAAATTTCCCGGGACACTATTTTATGCTATTTAAACATGAATACTGGTGTCACTGTTTGTTTTTTAACATTCTTGACACATTTAACAAGAGATGTTTTCTATGTTTTCCTCTGTCTGCCCTGGTAAAAAGCCACTAGAAAGCTAAGGTCTTTGCATTCACAAGTCATGTTCTTTCAGTCCAGACAACCACATTGGAGACATCCTAATAACGAGAAGCAAAGGTGAAACGAGGTTGGCCCTATCACAAATTTTATTTGAGTCTATTTCCCTTTTGACAGCACTGACTTAGAGGTGCAGAATCTGTGTCCTCTGAGGGCGACCACTAAAATAGATGTCACTGGCAATAGAATACATTCTATCACAGTTGTCTCAAATAAGCACTTTAAAAAATCAAGCTTGGTAGTAAGAACGGGAGACTCACTCCGAAGCATTATCAGACACATCTCTGCCTTCCAAATGGGTGTCATTAAGGAAGGCCAGGTGTGTTGAACTTCCCATAAATCAAATTACAATTTGTCATATTTAAAGTGAATCGGTCCTTCATCTCTGGACCAAAGCATTCCGATCTCAGAAATCATTCATTGTGTAGTTTTGCCTTCCCTTTCATAACCAGTAAAATTCTTTTTACAAAACAATACATTGATTTAGATGAACAAGTGTTCAAATGTGCTTAAAGTCAAACAGAACTGGAAGTACCTTTGTGATATTTACCATCAAAAAAACGTTGTAGCAGCCAGCCCTGCAGGGGGCAACCCACTTTTGTGTGTGTGTGTGTGCAATTGCAGGGTGTTTATTTGATTTGCCTTCCTTTTGAGCTCCTGGTGCACCGTCTGTTTCAGATATCACTTCAGGTTCTTTTTTAGGTTAAAGAAGCGATTGATGTAAAGTCGCCAAGAAAACCTCAGGGGTGTGTATGTGTTTGTGTGTGTGCAGCTGCCTGGGTCTCAGTTATTTGGAAAAACACACCTTCATCTTCAGGGTTCAAGGTAAAATGGCCCCCTTTAATGAAAAAACATAACAAAAAAAAAAAAAACTGCTTTACTGGAGTCAATGGCAACACAGCAACTTGAACCTCTCCCTGCTCAGTCACTGCTCACACTCCCTCTTCCCGGGCCCTCAGGGTCGCGACCGTCACGTGTCTCTGAAATTGCAAGAATGGAGCTGTTTGCGGGAAGACATTGGAAGCAGACGGCCAGACTTGAGTCTCAGAGTTCCCACCTGCAAATTCTGTGCAGGGCTTTAGAAAATTATACCCCACCATTCTAAGGCTTTCAAGTATCGGTGAAGTAGGGTAAAAATCAGCAAAACCCTACCACCTTGAAATGCCAGTGCTTTCAAGGAATGCCAAGGAGCAATGGCAATAAGATACTTACTGTTTTCGTCTTGATACGTGGTGGGAGCTTAGTAATTGGTATGTTTTTCAATAAGTTATTCATACATTTCTTTATCTAACAAAGATTCCCTCTCTAAAATTACTAATTTTTTTAAAAATCCTTTCAATTTTTTATTGTCGTTCGATTATAGTTGTCCCCATTTTCCCCCATTGCTCTTCCCCTGCCCTGCTACCCCCACCTGCCTCCCACATTCAATCCTCCCCCTCCCCCCAACCACTGTCCTTGTCCACGGGTCCTTTATATACATGTTCCTTGATGGACCCTTCCCCTTTCTGAAAGTGCAAGGCCACTCTATGGCAGTTAATGGTATCTTCTCAATGGGGGTTCATAGAAATGGTTTAGATCAAACTGTGATTGCGTTAACCTTTCTCTTCCCTTACGTGCCATTGAGGAGCTACAGTTAGTAAACAGGTAGCCTGTTATCTATCAATCCCCCGGTTCCAGAACACACACGACTAGTGTGATGCTCACTATAGAGATAAAAAATGTGTTTAGATCATGGACATCGTTGCAGGGTTCCCCACGGTAATCTTGTTTGGAACGCCACACCTCCCCATCCCGGTCGTCGTGGGTTTACCTATAGAGTCATGTGGATGCTAAGTCACATTCCATTTACCTATTGTTGCCAAACACAATGCTCAGAAAGGGAACAGCTGGAATCAACCAAAACAGTAGGGTGTGTGTGTGTGTGTGTGTGTGTGTGTGTGTGTGTGTGTTTATTTCAGTATTCTAC
>PVKM010036182.1:0-14905 GCA_004027735.1 Carollia perspicillata
ATAAGATTTCTCTGCGTGCTCTGTGTTCATTTTCTTTGGACCTTGGGGCTGAATATATCTGTTTAACAGCATGAAGACATTTAGTGCTGACTACATGCTAGGCATTTAGAGAACATTTACTGGGTGTTTCTAGTTATGTACTGTGACATAACAAACCACCCTAAACTGAGTGTCTTAAGCCAACAATTCATTATCACCTCTCACAGACCTGAGGGCCGACTAAGTTCCACTGGGCAGCTCTTGCCCAGGGCAACTCAGGCTGGAGTCACTGGGTCACTCGGTGAGGCTGGGATCCAAGATGCCTTCTCCTTTCCAGATCCAGCCCCCAGAGTCCCTTGTCATCCTCTCTGTTTGTACATACATGCTGTCTTCCATAGGACTCTCTACATGGCTTGGTCTTCTGACAGCATGGTGGTCTTAGGAGAGTCACACTTCTCTACATGGTGACTGGCTTGCAGGAGAAAGAATACATCAAAATGCTGGGCCTGTTGCAGGCTGTACTCAAAACTGGTCCAGTGTCACTTGGGCTGTATTCCATGGTTCAAAGCCATCACAGCCCCCCACACCCCAGACCTGAGGGCGGGGCGATGGGCTCATCTCCTGATGGGGGAGGGACAGAACCACGTTGCAGAAGAGCATCGACAGGAGATGTCACTGTAGCTGTGCCTGGAAAACGCAGCATGTCACACGTGCTGCCTCAGGCACAGAGCAGCAGGGCTCCTCTCTGCCCATATTCCTTGCTGTGCTTTCAAATCCTTGAGTCCACTGGCAATGGTGTTTCTTCCCTGTCTCTACCTTTCCCCTTCCCCATTTCCCTTCCATAAAAATTTGCTGCATTTCCCACACAGAGAAAACCTCCCTGTCACTGCACATCATTGAATTCAGGCAATGGTCTCAGTGATAGGTTGTTTGTACAAAAAACAAACAAACAAACAAACAAACTTCTCTTACCATGTATCCCTACTCTCTTTTTTTAAGTCACAAATCTGTGGTTAAGGTGGATGAGAAAAAATAACACAGGAATAATCCTGCCATGTTAAGGAGCAAATTCCTGCCCCTGGTAATGTTGACCACCCATTAAGAAGCATCATTCACCTACTTATTACTCATGGCTCTGACATTGCTTAGACTGGGGACAGGGATAAAATGGACATGGTCCCTGGTGTGGGTTGGGTTATATCCCCAAATTTGTATGTTGAAGTCCTACTTCCTAGTACAACAAAATGTGACCTTATTTGGAAATAGGGTCATTGGATATGAAATTAGTTAAGATGAGGTCACTAGAGTGAGCCTTAATCCAGTATGACTGATGCCACAAAAAGGAGAAATTTGGACACAGTGACAGAGATACATAGAGAGAAGGTGACGTGGAGCGACAAAGGGAGACGGTGGATCTACACACCTAGGAGAGAAGTGAGGCACAGATCCTTCCTCATGGTCCTCAGGAAAAACACCCATGCCGGCACACTGAGTTCCAATCCCTAGGCTCCAGAACTATGAGACAAAAATGTTCTGTTGTTTAAGGCATTCATTTTTGTGGTACCTTGTCACAGCACCCCTAATGAAATAATATAGTCCCCATTCTTATAGATCCTATCAACTAGACATTAATCAAACAATTCCAAATAATGGGTATATAATTACAAATTTGAGCTAAGTCACATGAAGAAAAGAAATACAATTCTATGAGATTAGAGACCAGAGGAGACTTTGCTCGGCTCAGAGAAAGTTTCCATAAGGAAGTGATGTTTGAGGTGAGAGCGAGAGTGACAAAGTACTGTAACTAACCATGTCCCAGGTGGCAGTGAGGTGGCGGGGGGAGGTGCAGAGGCCTCTGTCAGGTGACAGTCTGATGCAATCGGGAAGCCAAAGCAAGGGCAGTGTGGTTTTAGCACAGTGAATGAGAGGGAGAGAGATGCAAGAGAGGCAGAAAGCTGTGCCCTCTCAGGCCTTGTTAAAGACAGCTTCCAGTCTCCTAGATAATGAGAATCCTTTTTTAAATAAGATTTTATTTGTTTATTTCTAGAGAGAGGGGAAGGGAGGGAAAAAGAGAGGGAGAGGAACATCAATGTGCCAGAGATACATTAATCCGTTGCCTCTTGTACGCCCCCAACTGGGAACCTGGCCTGCAACCCGGGCATGTGCTGTGACTGGAAATCGAAATGGCAGCCCTGTGGTTTGCAGGCTGGCACTCAGTCCACTGAACCACACCAGCCAGGATGAGGACCCCCTTCAATGGGTTTTCAATTGAGAGTGACACAAGCATACTGGAGTTGTAAAAAAGGCTACTTCCACTGTTCTTGGGAGAACATGTTGGAAAGGGCTGGGGACGGGTGTGGGAGGATTCAGGTAGGTAGAAAATTGTAGGTAGAAGGCCTCTGTAGGTGGAGGGAAGGCTGCCATACTCCAGAAAGGGGCCAGGGAGATAGAAATGGAGACCTTTGAGACATATTTAGGGGAAGAAAAGAATAAGATGTGTTGATGGGGGAAGTCAGAGATGACCATGACTATTTCTTTCTGCCTTCACTTGGGGAAACTAGAAAAAGACCCACTTTTAGGGAGAAGCTCATGGCTTACAGACAGCTCATGTTGTATGGCTGCACGTTGAGAAGTGAAGAAGGCAGCTGGATGTACACAGAGCTCAAAAACTGAGTTCTCGCCCTGGCTGGTGTAGCTCAGTGGATTGAGCGCGGGCCTGTGAGCCAAATGATCGCAGTTCGATTCCCAGGTAGGGCACATGTCTGGGTTGCAGGCCAGTTCCCAGTGGGGGGTACACGAGAGACAACCACACATTGATGTTTCTCTCTTTCTCCCTCCCTTCCCCTCTAAAGAGAAATAAATAAAATCTTAAAAAAAAAACTGAGTTCTGCTTTGGAGAAATGAGTCGAACGGCCATTATCAAATAGATGGTGACTGGAGCTTAGCAAGCAGTTGAGATGGCGAAGAAAGAGTACAAAGTAGGAAGAGAAAGGCCTAGAATGGAGAGCTAAGTCACTCCAACGTTTGATTTTTCTCTTAGTTTGCCATTATTTTACAAGAAAATGAGAGCACAGTTTCTATCCAGCGATTGATGTCAGATCACTTCTAAAAAAATTGAAGCCTCTTAAACAAACCTTCTATCTCCAAGTTGCAGTACAACCTTGGGCAATTGTTAATCATATGTGTTTTTATTTTTATTTTTTTAAAGCCATGTAGCTTGTTTTTTCTGCTTCAGATTACAGGAAGCAAAGCTGTTTTCATAAGTATTTTAGATAAAAATAAAGCAAGAGTTGATTTTGCTTTTCATAGCTCAAAAAAAAAAGAAGAAGATATCTTTAAAAACACCCTACTGCCCACAGGGAGAAAGAAGCCTTATCTGATTGAAATGGTGATTGGATTTTTTTGCATGTACTGACATTTGGGGCAGGTCCTATCTTTGAATCATTTCATTTCTAGCAACACTGTGACATTGTTTGTAAGACTTTTATTGCCTGTGAAAATAGAAGGACACAGCCATGGCAAACCTGCTGGAGTTCTGCCCTACCAAATTCCTACATTATGTCTTTGTTAGTGTGAAAATTTGAAATTATAAGCTGGCTCACATCACCAAACCAGGAGAAGGTCTCTGACCAAGCCTGTAGATGTTCACAGCTGCTGGGTCTAGCTGTGAGACAGGCATAACTGGGAACAAAACAGGGGGCAGAGGAGGCAGGATAGGCTGGTCATATGACTGGGTGAAATGTGTGCTGTGTCCACTTCATTCTTTTAAATAATGATACCTGGGGACAGTGAGAGTAGAGGGAGTGCTCATTCTCTTTATCTTTGATAATATGTCCCTCTATTAAAAAACCTGTGTATCACTTGACCTAGCAATTTTACTTCTAGAACTTTAAAAGGTTTATCATGAAATTCTGAAAGGTGTAATCTACAAGAATGTTCATCTCTATTCAGCTCTTAGAAGCCAGAATTTAGGAACGATGACCTCTCTGGCCATAGAACATAGGTTAAAATGGTAAGGCCCAGCTCTGACTTGTAGCTCTTAAATCATGAGGTAGAAATATAATGAAATGGAAATACTCAATATGTAAGAGAAGTTTACAAATAAGTATACGGAGGTTCACTTTTGTGCATGTGTGTGAAGTGGCTATTTATAAAGAAAGGTTTGAAAATGTATGAACTAAATTCTTGATCACTCACATCTGAATGTTAAATATACAGGTGATACACTTTCATTTTCATGGGTTTTTTTGGGTGGGGATATTCCAAATTTTTCTCAATGAATGTGACTTTTACATAGATATATAGCAAATAAATTATTTTAAAATATGATTACCTTGTCCAAAAAGATGGCTATCCCTTTGCCCCTCATCTACTTGCTAATGTGTGACAACCTAAAACTAGAGATTTGTTTCTCTTCATTCCTATAAAAAACATCCATTTCCTTGAGAAGAGGATTTACAAATCTGTATCAATCACTTACACCTCAGTTTGAATACACTCATTAGCTCCTTCCAGGGAGCAAAGTATGATAGGTCCAAAGGAGCATGAGAAATAGGACAACAGGACACCTGAAAGGATGGTGAAGTTCACTCATGAATATTCACTTTGTCCATGGCAACCTCTGACATTTTTATATTTCCCCAACCTAGGAAAAAACTGACAGCAATTTAGTAACCTAAGAACTCTGCTCGAGGTCTTCATCTTGAACCATCTCATCACTGGATAAAAAAGTTTGGAATTTATTATTTCTCTTTACATGGATTCAGATGGAGACCCCCCACCTCCTATTGCCCCAGTGTGCAGTCATAAGTACAGATCTGAGATATGGGTAGATAATGCAGAGGCTCCAGGATGCCAATCGGTTGGTCTCCGCGTGTTTAAAGCAACCCAGACTGTCCTGAATCTCTTCCTTGTCTCAAGAAATTTTCATCAGTTATTCATTGCATTGGGAAAATGCATTTTTGAGTAGGATATAACTCAAACAACCCAAATATTAAGTTTAGGCAGAAGATTAAAACAATATCAGGCTACATCTAGAGAGAAAAACCTTACTACTGCTAACATTTTCATTGCCACCAACACTACGATGAAGGAGAAAGCACTTATTGATCACCCATGACTCAGGTACTTTCTATAGTTAAATTATTTATATAGTTACATATAATTTATATATATTTATATAAATTAATTTAAGTATATAAGCAACCCTTCAAGGTCAGTAATTTATTCTGGTTGCATAAATGAGAAAAATGAGATTTAGGGATTCCAAACAATTTGCCCATGCTCACATAGTGAGGAAGCACCAAACTGGATTCAAACCTTGGTCCCACCGTCGTGCAGAGTGTTCCGCTATCTATTCAGATTTTTGTAAGAGAAAAACAGAGTGACCTTACCACACCACTACTAACACTGGAGTCACCACTGCTATCACCAGCCGTCAGAATGTGGTGTTTAGGCTGTTTTCAATAATACGATGCATCAATGTAGCCGAGCAAACGTATGGCCCCTCTCAATACTTTTTAATGACAGCAACTGGAAGTCAATCATAGAGCGTCCCACTCCTAGGTGACCTGCGCTTTCTAAAGCACTCGGCCCCAAAGTCACTCAGAATTCTCTGACAGTCATCTCCATTTTTCTTGATACAGCTGTCATTTCCCACATGAGTTTCTTTCCATCACTATCCTCAGAATCTTTGCAATCAAGCTATTTTAGACAACTGATGATAAGGGAGCACTCGAGTCACCATTTTGGATGATTTGAGGCCCTATTTTATCTCTTGGTAGAATTTGTCAGTATTCTGTAATCTTTTACATATCAGTGACAGCCTGGGTTGAGTATATTTTTACTGCACTTGACGAGCTCACTGGACTCCAAGACCTCTAGCCCAGGTGGGAATGCATGTGCCGAAATGTCAAAATTGCTTAAACATATATCCCCTCAATCAGAAATGTGAGTTCTCACCAGGCTTGGTAAATGCAATTGCCATTTTAGTGAATGCCTCTTGGAAACAAAGAGAAAATAACATTTTGAAGAACAGATGAACAATCTCATTGATATTTGATCTCTCAAGCACTTTCTGTTGTAGATGTGGTAGAAC
Organism: Carollia perspicillata; assembly: GCA_004027735.1. NCBI lineage: Eukaryota > Metazoa > Chordata > Mammalia > Chiroptera > Phyllostomidae > Carollia > Carollia perspicillata. Next base: position 6,077 of record PVKM010036182.1, read on the forward strand.
TGGGGGAGAAACAATAGGAAGACTGAGGGACATCCAAAGAGAAAATATGCTTACATTTTTATATACAGTATATTGCATGTGAAATATGTATACATGTGTACATGTGTGGTATGTTTATGTGTATGCTCACATATGGGAATTTGGGAAATAACTTAGTGACTCTCAAAATAGCAATAATGTCACACTACTTAAGGAATATTTAAAAGTATGATTCAAGTACAAGGTATATGCAAGCACTTTATCAATTACAACAATAGCTAACATTCATTTAGCACTTACTATGCACACACAGGCCCACACAATTGTCAATCATAGATTGTCAATCATAGAATCACAGGCTCACAATTGTGTGTGGGCCTGTGTGTGCCTGTGAGACATACATAATTCTCCCAACAGCTCAGTGAGTTCTCTGTTACAGGTAAGATAACTGAGACTCAGAGAAGCTGAATAATGAATTTACTCTGATGTACCTGATTAGCAAGTGGCAAAAAGAAATGATAAATGCAAGTGTCTGGGCTTCTCAGAGGGATACAAATCTGTATGTTATGCATCCTTCGTAATGGTACCCTGCTAGGTACCAGAATTACCCAAGTTGTGACCTGATGTCATCCACATCAGATTTGCCTGGGGTACATATTAAAGCACAATTCCTACATTCTATCACTGATTTTCCAAATTAAAGTCTCTGGGAGCCAGGCCCTGAGGATTTACTTTTTTAATTTGCATCTCAGGTGACTTTTAAAAAACATGAATATTTGTGAGACAGAGTGGCTAACAAGTAGGCCCACAACTATGAGAGTAACAGAGTGGCAAGACCACGGTATCAGAAATCAGGCTTTTAATCCCACCCTGCTAGTAATTAGTGCTATGACTTTGGGCATATGACTTCATCTTTCTAGGGCTGTACTATCCCATCTGTAAAGGGATGATGTTAGGTTGTGTGCCTACTCTAACATTTTGCAAATATTTTCAATAAATCCTCACCATATGAGAAATACCAGTTCTGCTATTCTCTGCATTGGTCAGTCTACTCACGAGTCCTGTTTGCAGGGCTATCCACTGTATTCCAGAGACTTTCAGTGTCTGGAGTGGAGTCCAGGCCACCAGGACCACAGCCAAGGAAGAACTGTGAGCCGGGAGCATGTGGCTTCTTCCCTGGCATCCAATACCCTTCTAGGTGTAATTAGAGAGAGATGAGTGAGAGCTGTCCTTCCAAATGGGCGAGGGTTGATGCACAGAGGCAGTTTTCTCTGACCAGCAGCATATTTTCATAGAAAAAAAAGCAATATTCCCTGTTTGAGAAAGCAGGGGATTTTACAACCCACAGCAACAGCTCCCTGCTCTATTTGAGCCAAGAGGAATCATGTCCAGTCTCTGAAACTATTCCAGCAAATCCAACAGCATGCATTTCATTTGTGGCCCACCCAACTGTACTGGCCTTTACAAAGGAAGGAAATATGTCCTCAATGGCTGTTTTGTATTTGCAATTAACTGATCTGTTGGCAGAATCTGGCATTGGCCTATGCAAGTGCAGGTTCAGTAGTACACCGCAGAATGTGGGATTTGGGGACTACACATCAGTTAGCAGACATATTTTGGGAGCCTGGAAGAAAATGTGGGCTTTATGGTAATCCACGGTGGCTTGTCCAGTGTTTTGCATACCAACATGTTTACTAAATAAGTGTTTGATATTTAGGTCCCAAAATAAATAGCTAATAAACATTCATGGCTGTTGAATGCAATCGGAGGGGAGGAAGCCAAGAATAGAACTCAGAGTGCATACTCCCACTCCCCATCTGTAACCATTAGAATAATAGGACGACATTGCCAGTAGCTAGGCACAGAGTCATTCATTCAACAAACATCTCTTCATTGCACATTATGTACAAGCCAATGAAATAAGCAATGGAGGGCTTTTTTTTTTTAATTTCAAGGAGGAGAAATTACCTGAAAGTAAAGAATAATAGTTCAAAATATTCATTCAACATACATTTATTTAGTCCATACTTTATGCGAGATACTGATTATAGGCACTGGAGCTTCAAGTAATGAATTTTAAAAAAAGTGATAAAAATCATTTCCCCTACAGGGTTTATGTTTAGTTTGAGGACAATAGACAACAAATAAATGAATACAAACTATACAATATGACAGATGGTGGTAAGTACTGTGCAAAAATAAACAAACGAAATAAAGAAGGGACTAGGGGGAACTGGTGAAAGGAGATTGATTTAAATAAGGAACTCAGGGAAGTCTTACCAAGAAGATAAAATCTGAATACACATTTGGTGGAGATAAACCATGGAAGTATCAGCAGGAAGAAGGTTCTAGAGAGAGAAAATTCTAAGTGCCATGTGGCTGAAGCAGGTGAGTGCCCAGTAAGCCGGAAGAACACAAGGGAGGCAGGTGTGGATAATATAGAAAGAATACATTTTGGGAAAGAAGTCAGAGAGATAAAAGGATGCTAGATCACGTAAGGCTTCGTAAGCTATAAAAAGTCTTTCACTTGGACTCTGAATAAGATAAGCAGTCACTGGGATTTCAGCAAAGTAATGAGATGACTGAACTTTTATTTTAAATAATGACATTAGAATATGAGCCGAAAAACTACACAGTGCTTGGGCTGAAGAAGGAAGTCCAGTGGGGTGGATTTGCCATTAACAAGTTAATGAATATGGAGGCTTGAATCGGGGTAGGAACGGTTCAGGTGGTAGGAAGTGACTGCATTTGGGATATTTGGAATGTGGAGCTCATATGAGCCACTTAACTCTTTGTTTTGAAACATAATACACATGCAGAAAAATTTACAAAATTATGTAAAGCAAGCACCACATGTCTGCCACCCAGGTTCAGAAATCACCGTCAGCCCTCCAGATGCTCCTCATACTCCTCGCACTGGGAAAGGAAATTGAATAGGGTAGGTAGAGCCATGAGAGATGTAAGGGAGACCCAAAGCAAACTTAGAGAGATGAAGATGACCCTATCCTCAATTTAAAAATTCACAAAAGGGGGTGAACAGCAGAAGAGACATGGCATTTCAGAGCAGTGGATGAGTGAACTTTCTAAGATGATGTCTTTAATGGATAGGATGGAACTACATTCTTGAGAAATACTATGAGCATCTCCCAAGAGAAGTAAAAGTTGTTCCTAAGAGTCCCGGCATTCCCCAAGGAAGTGTGCTCTTCATAGTACAAAACCCAGATTCTCAGCATTACTGGCTTATTGATCGGACTGAAACTATTATTGTTCAGTCCTGGTCCCCAGTCACAGGGCCCACAAGTTCTAGAGTACAGAAGTAAGTATTGGCTAAATATTTGTTAGAAACTTCCAACTACCTAGAGAATCTATGGTATACAAGTTACATGATTTTGGCTACAGAGACCCTGCCTCTCTTTCCAGAGTGTCTTCCCATTTTGGTTAACTTCAAAGGAACAGACACAACAGCAGGAATTGCTTTGATTAAAAAATACTACAGAACAAAAAATGCTGTGCCAGGCTATTCTGTCCAGTGGTGGAATACAGTATCACAAAAACTTGAGGGAAAGACCATGAAAAAACTGCTTTTGAATACAGAGTAACAGATTTTTCGTCGGGGCCAGCCCCTGTGGTCAGGGATAGCTATAGCATTTATAACATATGTGAGAAAATGGGTAAAGATCTATGACATTTAATTGTCATATCTAACTGTATCTAACTGTACAGAGGCACCACTAATAATTAGACCTGATTCTTGAAGTTCTTTTAACACTGTATTAAAGTTGGGGGATATTTTAGGTAAGAAGTTCTCTGTGACTGATAATGAAAAGGGCCACAGGTGGCTGCCATCTCCTCCTAGGATTACTCGAGGGGATGGTGTAGACGTAATACCTTACAAAAGATTGCAGGAGGTGGGAAGTAAAAAACAATAATGGAATAATAAAAATGCTTCCTTTGGTCTGGGTATACCTTTGCTCCAAAAGTTAATCAGCTATTTCTTCAATTTTTACTTCAAGGGTTGTTATATTGTTAACTAATGGTTTGGGGATTAATGTCTTCAAGGACCCTGTTGCTGATCCCAACAAAAGAACCAAAAAGAGGTGATTGTCTTCACACAAGACACCAATAGGAAACTGTTGCACTTGAGGAGAGAAAAAGATATCTTGAAGAATTTGGGCATGGTCTTCTCCAAACTATCTTCAAACATGGGAAGGTCGCAAAGCTATATGTGTGATAGTGTAAGAAAAAGGGCAAAGCTGAACACTGAACGGAAGCTGCGTCTCATTAGGCTTTGTGTGTATGTGTGTGTGTGTGTACATGTATACCCACCCGTGTGATTACACAATACATAATGTTTATTGTACAGATATACAGGGCTTCTTTGTGCTTTATGATACAGTTCAGCTAAATTATTTGTTGGCTTACAGACATACCACCCATTCACTTTTTCCTCTGTTTTGCAATGTTGAAGTGATTTCTAATTAGGAGGTGCATATAACCGTGTGAAAGATAAATGCCAAATTAAGCTTTTTAGGGCCCCATGCCAATAGATAGTAATTTTATCTGGTATTGATCTTTTTACAAATAACAGAACTGAGAAATTTTTACATATAATGGAAGCTTATATAAAACCAATTTGAATAAAATCATCATGATTCTTTATGTTTATATTTAACTTGTACTTTTGTACCAACAAGACTGTATAGGGTATACTAAAGTCTCAGTGATTTATGAGTCTTTCCAACTATCTATGAGTTTTAGAAGTACAAGCTTTTAAGAAAATACTTGAAAATAAATTACATTGCCTTTTCTTTATTGACCAGCAAATAAAATATGGCCTTAACAAAATTGTTTGTATTATTTGAAAATGATCTTGGACTATACACTATAGATCCAATGTAGGGTATACATTAATCATTCTACATTAAGGAAAATGATGGTACTTAGTGGAATGCTTAGGCACTACACAGTGATTATGTACCTTGGTCATTGTATTGCACCAGTGAAATGTCAAATTTGAAAAGCCTGAACTGCAATTTTATATGTCGGATATTACTTATGGCTCTAATATGTACCTCAAGAGTTTAAAGAGATAACAGTTTTGGAGAGAATTTCTGCTTCCATTTTAAAATATATACATAAATTAAAAAATTGATAAAAGTGGATATACTGAGTGTATTTATTTGAAATCTTTTGGTCCTGTTATATTTTTCCTTAGGTATTTAAAAAATAAATTGGATAATAAAGCATAAAAAAGATTAGTGAATTTGAAGATATAGCAATAGACATTATTCATAATAAAAGAGAGAATAAAAATGAAAAGTAACAGTGATCTGTGGGATAATTTCACATGCCTTAATATTTAAGCATTTGGGATTATTCTTCCAAAGGAGAAAAGAGAAGGCAAAAAGAAACATATATTTGAAAAAAAGGTGAAAAATTTGCAAAGTTGGTAACAACTATAAACCTACAGATCAAAAAAACTCGCCAAAACCCAAGCACAAGAAATATGAAAGAATCTATGTTTCTCTATATGTAATTTGTGTATTTATTTGCATTGGCTGATTTGAAGATTTCTTCACTGGTTTCAAGCAATTTGGTTGCAAAGTGACTAGCTTTAGGTTCTTTCATGTTTCTTCTTTGTTATGAGTATTCACCATTAATTTTTCTAGTGGTAATTATAGGTTGAATTTTGTCTCCCCCAAATAGATTATGTCAAAGTCCTGGCCTCCCAGTAGCTCAGAAGGTAACCTCTTTGGACATGAGGTCTTTACAGAGGTAATCAAGCTCGAATGATGTCAGCAAAGTAGGCCTTACTCCAACATGACTGATTTTTATAAGAAAGAGACATACAAACCCAGAGATGGATAAACACAGAGGAAAGACAACGTGAGAGCACATGGAGAGAAAACCATGCGAATACAGAGGGTTAGAATGATGCATTCATAAGCCAAAGAATGGCGGAGATTGCCAGGAACCACCGGAAGGTAAGAAGAGGCCAGGAAGGATTCTCCCACCTGTGTCAGGGGTCGCAGACCCCTGTGCACAAAACACCATCTTTGTTTTTCCCTGTGCAACTAGAGCATGCCAGGTTCAGTAAGCTCTACATGACTCACAAAATAGAAGCTCATCCTCCATCAAGGTCCTGGAAATGCTGGGGCCTTGGGCATGCTGTGCAACTCTTCCCCCAGTGGGAAGATGGGAGCTGGGGAGTTTCCTCCTGACTGCTGGCACTGTGCCAGAGGTAGGGGGTCCTGGCAGGAAGGTGTCTTGACTTTTCCTACTGGCATCCATGTGTCTGGTTTCATGCCTGTCCACGGTGCAGCAGCTTCTCGACTAGCTTCTGGAGTTCTCCCTGAGAGAATTTTTCTGTGGACTGTCAAGTTGGTGTGTTTGTGGGTGGAAGGAGAGTCTAGGACTTATTCTGTCATCTTGCTGTCACCCTCTAGGAGCCGCCAAGTACCTGAGCAGGTCAAAGTCACCACACAGTGCAATGTCCTAAGGAAGCATTAACAAGACTCTGGGAATCTGGATCACTATTGCCAGCTGATTCCATTTCCCATCCTGGGAGAGCTGGGATAAAATCAGCTTCCGAACCTATAACATGAGGGAAATGTTGGGAAAGGGATTAACAGGGCCAATTCACTGATTAAGATCTAGTCATGTAACATTTTAAAAAAGATTTTAGTTTTCTTTCAAAGGTTGTATTTATTTATTTATTTTTAGACAGAGGGGAAGTATAGGAGAAAGAGAGGGAAAAAAACATGAATGTGTGGTTGCCTCTCATGTGCCCTCTACTGGGGACCCGCCTGCAACCCAGGCATGTGCCCTGACTGGGAATCGAACCAGTGACCTTTTGATTCACAGGCTGGTGCTCAATCCACTGAGCCACATCAGCCAGGGCTGTAGCACTTTTTTAATACTTTAGTTGGCAAATACGCTTTACAAAAAGGCATTTATGCTCCCAAAGGAGGAGCCAGGGCCATGGTGGGCCCAAGCTACACCAATCCCCCAGAACTGTCTGTGAGTATCTTTTCCCAACTATTCTTTCAGTGACCTTACATTGACAACTTGAAGTCAGCCACGATGGAAGCACTACACCATGGAAACTGATGCATACTACAGATTAGGACTTTTTCCTGCCTTTGGAAAGATCGGTTATTAAACACTTACCAGTACAACCTTTGGAGGACTCTGAGCCCAGAAGACTATGCATTGTGGGCACTAAGACAAAAGACATCTTCGGTCTGCCTCCCAGGGAGAGACTCTGAAAGGAAAACTTCTGTGTAGGAAGTGGTGTTAACCATGTCTTTTATTTCTTATATGTGAATGGTTTGACATCAGAAGCCTTGCTGCCGTTGGACTGCCCAATTCCCAGAGACCCTGAACAACCTTCCCACAAGGTTGCTTTTCAAACCCAAACCAAACAATGCAGAATCCACACTACAGCCACTCATCCTAACAGCACAAAGTCCAGGTACCAGACTGTAAGAGCAGCCCTTCTGCTCCCAGAGCCTTCTGGAGTGATCACTAACCAGCCAAATCCTAAACATGCACGCGTACATTTGATCCTCCCTTGGAAATCATGCTCAGGGCTCCTGCTCTCTGTGCCTCCCTCCCCCTCCTGTTCCTGACCTTGGTGCTTCCCAGCCTTGCCCTAGGGTGTGGTGTGCTCCCTGCTTTTGAGAACTGTAAGTATTTCTTCGCTGGCAACCATCTCCTGGTTGCTGACTTTACTGTACCTCACTACTAGTAAAACCTGCATTAGAACAGAAGTTCTTTGAAAAAGGCTTTCAGATGTACATATCTGAGGGACACATGGAAATAGGGTTGGGAAGGGAGAGTATTTTCCATGAATTTGTCTCAAGAAAGGCCTCAGAAATGTCAGTCTCCCAGAAATGAGGTGGAATTTCCAAGTGGTTCCCTTTGAGGCAAGGGACCCAGCTTTCACAACCTTGTGTCGATCAGGGTAGGGTGTGTCCTGACCCAAGTTGGGGGCTTGATCTTGGGGCTTGAAGAAGCTCTTGGGCTGAGAGCATTGCCCAGATGGGCTCTGGGAAAGGGCTTAGAGCCACTGGTGTTCTCACTTTCTCAGCAGTGGGGGAGCTCCCAGTTCTGAAAGAGAGCTTGGAGGGACACCTCTGGGTGTCCTAAGTGGCAGGAAGATAAAAATCAACTGCCAAATTTTGTCCAGCATATATGACTCGTGGGCTTTCTGATGCAGTCCACATCACAGAGAGTGCAAATGCCGTAGTGAAAAGGTACTAAAAATTCATGCCAAAGACACTCAAACAGTCCCCTCAACCCTGGCAGGAAAATAAATGTAAAATAAATGAGCCATTTACAATTTTGCAAAACCCAACATACTGTGAAGATTTGTCAGCTGGACCATGAAAAAAAATGACTCTCTTCGACAAAGCAATTAAAAATAAAAATTGGTGCAACTGAAGTCCAAATAAAATAAGCTTCGAGAGTAGAAGAAAAAAGAGGGAAAAGAAGTTTCTTGGATTTCTCTCTCTTCTTTATTTGTCCTCAGAATTTCATGTCATTTTGTTAAGGTGGAATTGGTTGAATAGGGTAGGGCAACTGACAAAGGCTGATTAAGTTCTTCGTAATCCAAGAACAGTGAGCACCGTGCATGTAGCCACGTGCACTCTGAATAGTAGCAGGGTGATTCTAAAAAATGTTGTTTGTTCCTAGATGTTTTCTTCCCTGTAACGAGAGAATAAAGGCTGTGCAACCTACACTTACCATTCTTTCATTATTCTAATAAGCCATGATAAAAATGAAGTTAAAAATGTAAAGATATGGTTGAACCACAAAGTCCTATGGCTTATTCTGCCATATGGATGC
>PVKM010036183.1:0-14948 GCA_004027735.1 Carollia perspicillata
ATTTAAGTTGGTTTTCTTCAGCTCATTCACTCGTTACTTCTATATAAACATATTTTTTTCCCGCTTACACATTTTTGAAAATGTGATGGAGTTTAAAATCAATGTGTATATTTAATGTAACAGTATTACTGATATGTTAAAATTTGAGGGGGGACTGTGTAACCTAAGATTACTTGAGAACGTTCTGTGGCCATTGAAAGAATTAATTAATAGAGAACACATTGTGGCCACCCCCAGCTCCTGACTGGGGTCCATATATATATACACCTGAATGACAGTAATACTCGTCACTCGAAATTTCAAGTATTTACACTGTGTCTGTCTCTTCTACTAAGCTGCGAACACTCTGGGGGCACAGACTGTGTCGTATTCAGTTGTCCATCCTATCACCACCTACAGTACTAATTTTAGGTTCCTAACAGAAGGTATTCGGCAGTTGTATCCTGAAAAAATGAAAGACTGTTTCTTATTTCTGAGGTTTAATTTTAGTTGAGCTTTCAAAAATATATTTTAATATTTCTATGGCATTCTTCATAAACTGCTCTAGTATTTTTTTGTTGGTTTATGGGGAAAACCACATTAGGAATCTCTGTTTCAAAAATACCCAGACACAGTACCTTAATCATTTTGTTTCATTTTTACATGCACCTTTATTCCCTCTAATCTCTGAAAATTTTTTCCCAACGTTAAATGTTACATAAAATGTTGATGGCTCGTACAGCAAAATGACACTCACCATGCTACCCTATTCCTTATTTCTGCGCACCACTCAGTGGAAGTGTGTCCCTATTTGTAGGTATGTTTTCTTCTGATATTCAAGGTCATGGCCAGGACACCAGGACAAAAAATTAGATGAACACCAAAGAGGAGTATGTACTAATTCTACCACCACCCACCATTCATATTTCTTTTAAGGAACTCTTGAATTGGTGGCAAACTTAAAAATCATCTAGTTTGACTTCTTTCTTAATGCAGAGATCTTGTGTCTATCACCTCTGACAAGTTTATAAAAGTTCACCTCTGAGTTCCAGGCTCTGGACCAAGATTCAAAAGTGTGTGCCCTGAAGTAGGAAAAGAATGTGTTTCTGTTTTATACTCAGAATGCCTCTTTAAGGTGGCATTTCTCAGCCATCACCGTATGCTACATGCCTTTTGATTTCATAAGACATCAGCTCTCAGAATATATTAGTCTTCAAACAATACTTTTAGGAATTTTGAGAAGTTTCTTTTACTTTCTTTTCAATTTACTTGACTCTACATGACAAAAGTTACAACTCTGAATATAACTATGAACTTCTTTTATTTATTAGATAGGCACTTATACCTAAGGCTAGAGTATGTGAGATGAAAATCCCCGCTTACTCGTTATTTAATAAGTATTTGAGGGCCTACTAACACATTTATTTATTTATTTATTTATTTATTTATTTATTTATTTATTTATTTTTGAATTTATTTATAGAGATAGGGAAAAGGAGGGAGGGAGAGGGAGAAAAGCATTGATACAAGAGGGATACACTATTGAATGTCTCCCATACCTGCCCTGACCAGGGACCAAACCCACACCCCAGGCACGTGCCCTGATCAGAATCAGATCCACAGCCCTTGGTCCACTGGACGACACTCCAACTGAACCACACCAGCCAGGGTAAGGGCCTGCTAACACCCTTTTCTAGGTCCTGGAAATAATAAAGTGATGGTCTCAAAGCCATGGCTTCTGTCTTCAGAAAGCTTATAGTTTTGAGGGGAGATAGTAATTAAACAATTCATCCTGAGGGACTTTGAGGAGCCTTGTGATGCGAGGGACGCTGTGGGAGTATCTGTTGGAAACACCCACCTAGGTCAGAATGTTCAGAGTTTGCCTGCACAGGGAGTGTTTACACTAATACCTGGAGAAGCCGAAGTTGTCGAGATGAAGAGAATGGGGAAGCACATATTCGATGGCCCAATGACCGGAGGGATCATGATAAGGTAGAGGAACTGAAAGAAAAATGCAGCTGGCGTGTGACTAAAGGGGGGCACCGCATGAAATTGGAGAGGGGGGCCTGTGCCGGGGTATGGAGGGCACTGTAAACTCAGCAAGGGATTTAGCACTTAGTGCTCAGGGAAATGGGAGCTATTCAAGGTTTTTAAGTTAGGCGATGACAGGTGACTGGTGCATGGAATAATGCCTGGAGTCCGTGGTGGGCTAGAGCCAACTCGCAATGGTGCACGAGAAATGATGGTTAAATATCCAGGAATTTTGCCAACTCGTTATTGCTAAGCTGTCAGTAGCTTGAAAAGGGCCATGGCGGGAGAATTTACATATTGGAAATTGGCAAACACCACAAATGAGGGTTTTGTTGTTTTCGTTGTTGTAGGAAGCTGGGTTGCAGCTCACTGCTGGATAGACGTAAGCAAGGGGTAACACGATGGCCTAGACCAGGGCAGTGACAGTAGGAAGGGAGACAGGTGGTTACCTTTGAGAAGTATGTAGGTATGACCGCTCTATGTGAAGTAGACATAGAGATGGAAGAAACGCAGAGCAGTCACCAGGCTCATTTCCAACCCATCTGTGGACTTCTAACTTAACACCCTTCAAGTAGCTCCAGCTTGGAAGCAAAGGTCAAACTCTTCGGACATTCCATTCCACATTCAGTCATACCATTTGTGTCATAAGAAAATGTGCATGAAATATCTTACCATAGGTTCTTATGAACAAATTAATAACACTATACTTCAATTTCAATATTACTAGCAGTAACATAGAGCACATGCCTTTTTTCTATCCAGAGGCTCATTGAACTCATCTGGCATTTATTGCTGATGTTCTCCAAGTCCTCTCAGACAACGCGAATGCCAAGTGCAGAAGGCAACTGGCACATTCAACTATATGTTCTTATGTGATTTGCAAGGTTTGCAAAGATGACTTTTCCCCAGGGCAACGCTGAAGCAGATGTTCAAGTTCTGTGAAAGTTTTAATTGTAATTTTATGAAATTGGCACACACAAAAAAAATCTGTATGGTAGGTTCTCGTTGGTTTTCAGCAAGAATTATGTCTTGTATAGAGAGGTAAGAAACAGAAGAGAAAAATATATTTATTTTGGCCAATTCAGTTGCTAAGTAGACTCATTTGTATCCTGGCCCCAAAGTATCACGTTCTGAATGTGGATCAGGATATTTATATTTTTCGTGTTGTGTCAGATTACAGGGGTTGAATTGCTTCACCAATGGTTACCCTTTCTGTGACTGAAAAACCATAGCCTGTCATTTTTACGCTCCAAAGATGATTCTGTTTAGATAGAGGAAAGTGCCGGCAATGAAGCGTTCTGACAGCGGGGTGAAACTCTCTCACACTGAAAGAATTCTCACCAGAGGTGTTTGTAATCTCCCTCCAACGTGCCCTTCCTCCTAAGACCTGTTTGAAGATAAAGCAGAGTGTAACCTGTGCCCTGTCAACTTCCTGCAGAGTGTTAACTCAAAACCCTCCATCAGTCACAGAGTACATCATTTAACAGGTTCCTGGTGATTGGGAATGAATTCCAGATCACTTTCCATAGGACTGATTGTCTATGGCCCCAGGCCACCATAGTTATTCATTAACATTTCAGAAGGTGGTATCTAGCTTCAGGATTAAAGAATCTTGAAGGAAGGCACAGCATGATTCCTTGTCTGTAAATTCATCTCACTTCCCCTAGTTTTGGGGGAAGTGAGATGAATCTGGGAAATAGCTTGTGAGAACTTGATCTGTTTTTAAAAACAGAGCATGAGAACACCCTTGATCTCCAGGATTGGTTGCTATTGTTATTAGAGTCATAATTTTACTTTTAAGATGTAAGGATAAGTCTAATTCATTTTTTAAGTTCAATTAAAAAAATCCTCTCATTATATATTTTCCCTGGATATTGGGGCTATCTTGTGAACAGCAGAGGTCAGTTCTTTTCTCCAAAGGAGGCTTCATTCAAGGAACACGTGGTTAACCAAATGAAAGAATGACGTGTTACCTGCTTGAAGGAAGGGCGTGAACCAATTTTTCACTTATGATTCTTTCCAGCTCTTTAAAACTTTTTCCTTTGAAATAATTTTAGTTAAGAAGAGTTGCAAAAACAGTATAAAAATTTCTCTTATTCCCCTAAGGTTAACATTTTAACAGTTTGAATGGTAAGATGTTCAAAACCAAAATAATAACAGCGAAACACTAATTAACAAACTAGATTTGATTCATATTTCCCCCATTTTCCCTAACATCTTTTTACTGTTCTGGTGTATAAGCCTGGTTATCACTCAGCAGTCACTGACCACATGTCCTTAGTCTCCTCCCATTTGTGACATTCCCCTTAGTCTTGTCTTTCATGACCTTGATACTTTTGAAGAGTTTTGGTCACATATTTTGTAGTTATCCATCAGTGTGGGTTTGCCTGATGTTTTCTCATGATGAGACTGTGGTTATAAACTTTGGGGAAGAATACACAGAGATGCGGCCTCAAGAGAGGTCATCTCTTGAAGTCATCTGAGAGGGTTCTTGGTATCAGTGTTTTATTATCAGTGATATTACCTTGATCACTTGGTGAAGGTGGTGCTTGCTAGGTTTTGCTACTATAAGGTTACTATTTTTTCCCTTCCAAACTCTATTTTTGGGGATTGAATCACTAAGTCCAACCCACACTGAAGAGGAGGAGGATTTAAGTTCACCTCCTACAGAGGTATATCAGAAGACTTGTGGACGTATGTTAAAACTACACAATAATTAGCTCTGGCTGGTGAGGCTCAGTAGATTGAGTGCCAGCCAATGAACCAAAGGGTCGCTGTTTCCATTCCCAGTCAGTGCACATGCCTGGGTTGTGGGCCAGGTCCCCAGCTGGGTGTGTGTGAGAGGCAACTGCACATTGATGTTTCTTTCCCTTTCTTCCTTTCCCATCTCTCTAAAAATAAATTTAAAAAATCTTAAAGAAACCAAACTACACAATAATTAATAATTAGGTTGAGGGAGGTACTTTGAGGTTATGTAGATTTCCTACTTCTCTTTAAATTCATCTGCAGACATAGCTTGTAGCAGTAATCACTGTGGTGTTCTACCAGTGATTTCCTATTTGCCTCATTAACTCAATATTTATTCATTAGAATTTTTCTGTGAGAAAGAGCTGTCCTTCCTCCCAAGTTTGTTTGTTTCATTATTTATCTGTATCAGCATGAACTCATGAATTTATTTTATTCTTTGGGCTACAGTGCAATCTTTTCATTATTTTATTGTTCAGATTGTTCAAGTTTTGGCCAGTGCATTTTTGGTTTGAATGCTCTGCTTTTTACAACTGAGAGTTGGTGCCATTATTCTTTTTTGTTTTTTGTATGAAGTAGCATTTCCCAACATGAGTGGCAACTCTCTGTGATTTGTGAGCTTTGGAAAGACAACTGAGGTAAGAAATTGTCCTCATTAACTTTGAGAATGATTCACACATATATTTGAAACAATCAACTGCATTTTGGAAATGCAGCTGGAAATTAATTGCATAGTGGGAAATTAATACCAGAAGCAATACCAGAAGTAATGGCAGGAAAGAACAATAAAAACCTACGTCTCTCAGGTGCGTTAACCCAATACCACAACAATCATGCATTTCCTTAAGTGAGATACCACATCTCAAATATACTTGTCAATTCTTGAAAGTTTTGTCTGAGCCCAGTGAAGTGTCATGTAGCTGTCATGTGTCATGTGTCAATTAACTCTCATTACTTTTCGAGCTTCATCTTTACGTTCTGCACTGTTTCTTCTGGCATGGGAAAAATAGAAACAAATATGTGTGTTGAGAGAATAAACACTGATTCCTGAAGAATTGTAATTTTGACAGTGAGATAAGATGAAAGACTGTGAAGCAATTAATTCAGAACACACTGTTATGTATATGTAAACTTACATTCATGAAACAGATAATAAGGGGTGCCTCTAATCAGAGACATACTATTTGCTTTTTATTGTTATAATTAAGCTTATTAATTGTGGTTTATATTGAAGACTGGAATGGTTATGAGATATAGCTTAGTCTGATTCATTTGTCTATTATAAGAAAGCAGACAATAATATGTTCAATATAAAATCATTTTTCTGTCACTTAGAGCCATAATGTAGAATTTTTGCAAATAATATTAAATATACTAGCTTTAATATTAAATATACTACATTTTATATATTATAAATATATTATTTTTATATATTTTATCTTTTATATATTTAAATATACTACATTTAAGCAATCTCTGAATGACTTCTTGATTTAAAAATATTATTGAATAAAGAGCAAGGTATCTCATTCCTTTTGTTATTTAGATCCCACAAGAAAGCAAAAATCATATGGCATTTGTCTTTCTCCATCTGCTTATTTCACTTAATATCCTTTACATCCATCCCTGTTGTTGCAAATGGCAAGATTTCATTCTTATTTATGTCCAAGTAATATTCCATTATACATGTACTGCTTCAAAAGTGAAGAGATTAAGTAAAAATTGACAATTATAAAATAGTCATGGGGGATTTAGAGTACAGCATAAGGAATAAGGTCAATAGTAACTAGTAATAACTATGTAATAGTTATAATAACTATGTAATAGTTATAATAACTATGTATGGTGCCGGGTGGGTACTAGACTTATTGAAGAAATAACTTTATAAATTATGTAAGTGTCTAATCACTGTGTTGTACACCTGAAACCAATATAATACTGTATATCAACTGTAATTGAAAATAAAAATATACACTTAAAAATTATAAATAAATATGGAAGTGTTTGAAAGGAGCTCTGTTAAGATGTCTGCAGTGTATTTTCTCACTCTAACTTGGCCTCATCCATCTACATCATGTGTAGAATCGACTACTGTTATTCCATAGGGACCTTCTCCAGTGTCCAGATTCAGGAATAACTTACTTCAAGGTACAAATACAAAGCCTCGTGAAGACGTGTGTGTTTATGGATGCTAGGCTCACTCACTCAGTCACTTACTCATTCTGCATAGAAAGCATACATCCCGCATGATAGGTTCAGGAGTCAGCCAAGCTGTAAAGACACGGATTCCATGTATCTGGATGGGATCACTCGGGAATACTCAAAATGGCAACTTTAAATTTTCAAGACAGTATTTAGAGAAACTGTATTTTTCGGTGTCAAATTTAATTTTGTTACCAGGTTTTTATGGTCTTTACATTTTGCTATCTTGAGATCCAGTGGTTAGGGTTCTGTATTTTCAAGAGAATTTGACCTTCAATGAAAGATTACAAGCCCTTTCTTAGTCTGAGAGTAAGATCTCTGTTGAGATAGAGGAATTCAGTTCAAACAAACCCAGCTTTTAAAAACAAAGATTCAGGCAGCTGCTCTACATCCATGATTTGAGGGAATCAAGCTTGTGAAGAAGGGGTAATGTATGGGAGTTTCCCTACCAGGGACTTTGAGAATGGACTTCCCCCACATCTAACAATATATATCAGAGTGCAGGATAGGATGGTGTAATAAATCTCATTTTATCAACTGTCATGGCTGGGCCAGCAATGACTGTGTTTTAGAACAGAGCATCATAAAGATCAGCACCACAATTGAATAAGTCATAGGTTAGATTAGGAAAAATGATATGGAGAAACTGCTTTCTAGAGTCGTAGGATGAGAGGGACTGAAAGTCACTGACATAAAAATCATATGTATTTTTCTGAAAGGCGAGTGATTGTCTCTTGATTTATACATAGTTTTTAGTCTCCTTCACACTCCCCAGTCGGAATGCAACACTCTGGCATGGTTATTGGTGGGACGTTTCACCACCTCCTCTCCTCCCTGATACTTACCTTTTTGGTTCAAGAAATCCCAACACCAAATATATAGGCTGCAGCTAGCTAAAGGCTTATAACAAAATTAAATTTACAGTTGTGAGTCTGTGAAACACTGAGTTTGTTCTTGTGTTATTATTTATTAATTACTATGTTGTTTTCCATATGAGCAACTGTAAGCCTACTTTTGGCCCACACCACCACCATCACCATCATCGTTACCATCTTATTACCAGTTGTTTTTATCCAGAATAATAATGAGTAAGAAAAAATGACAAGATTTTTTTAAGTCCTAGGGTTATATATTAGATGATAGCTATTTTGGATGAGTGGGATAAGGTGATGTTCCTCACTTCACAATTTCTAAAACTCACTTTTATGCCCATTCCAATATGAAAAATACCTTTTGGCCCTGGTGATTGTAAAAAAAAAAAAATCCTCTCAAAACAGAAAAAAAAACAAAACAAAACGGAAAATTCTACCATCATCAACAATGAGGGAATTACTATTAACAGCCATTTTGTTTTCCTTTCTTAAAAATGCTGGCTTGGGAGGTCTGGCTTCTAAGGAGTCTGCTTATCTAATGAAGTAGCTCTATGTAAATTGAGACTTAACATTACCCAGCAATTTGACTAAGTTTCATTACTGACACACATCTTATTGCTCTTGGATGAAATTTCAAGGACACAGACATTTGCCTGTTTCTGCTCATGTAGCCTCAATGCTGCATAGTCACATTTAGATTAGAGAAGTTTACATTACAAATCTTATTGAAAGTGAGTGCCACTCTGATAAGGAGCTCATAAATAAGAACAAGAAGCACATTTAAGAATATAGATTATGAGTCTTACAAAATAGATTCGGGAACAGCATCTCTTTACAGAGTGACTTATATATGGTAAGGTTCTCTTGATAATGAGAATTACTGCTACATTCAAAAATCAATATTATTTCTCTTGTGGGAGTAAAATACATGTTAACATACAATTTCATATTGTGAGTCAAAGAACACACTCATTACTTCATCCAAAAATCCTGGTGTAACATTATTTAGTTGGCATTATAGAAGCTTTAAAATAGGATCATATTTTATAGAATTAAATGGCTGTGACATGAAAAAACAAGAATCATGTGTGCATTAGGTTTTTACGTTTAAAATCTGATGATATGTACTTTTTCTCGAATTTAATATCAGTACATGACATTTAATCCTAATGTCCTCCCTCTAAAAAAAATCAATAAAAAAATTACCCTTTTTAAGGCAAGCTAAAGGTTTAAAACAAAATTAAATTGCAATAAAGACTTAAAATAGGTTTTAGTCTATAATTACTTCATGATTAGCAAAGTGGACTGTGGAATTATGTAACAAGCTATTAATATATGTGAAACAGGCAATTAAAAAATAAAATGTGGACTAACAAAAGTACTTATGTTAATTTTATACCCTTAAGAATAGAACATGTATTATTACGGTCTATTACAAATTGAGGATGCTTGTCTACAACATTTCACGTGTTCCTCATCTTTTTTTAATTTAAAACCTGCTGCTACCATCCTATCCGGGCCCATGACAGCCACAGAGTATCACCCAGCTGCCTGGTTGCTCTCTCTTCTCCTGGTTTCTTCCCTTCCATTACACCTCGCATGCCTACTCCAGGCTGATTTCAATCTTGTTCTCACCGTGCCATCTTTACTCACAAGTCAATGATTTTCTATCGTTTACTGTATAGTGTCCAAATTACTGTTAACTCTTAAATCTTTACATAATCAAGCACAGTATGACCTTTGAAATTGCATCTGACACTATTGTTCTTTTTCACACTTTTCCTCAACAAGTGTAGATTGTTCCCTGTCTCTTAAATGAGACACACTTATTGTTGCTTCTATAATGTTTGTTTTAATTATTCTTTGATTAGAATTTTTGTCCCTCTCCTTATTTTGTATTGCCTTTAATTCCAATTACCTTTCCACCCATTATCTTTTAGATAATTTCAAGTTGTGCTAATCTCTCTTCCCAAGAATTTATCACATTATGTCAAACTCTTTCACTTAATCTCATGATACTGTTTGGCATATCTTATGCTTTGTTACATCTGCTATAGTTTAGTTCTTGGGATGTCATTGAAGTATTGATGTTTTAGTTTATGTTGTGAAGAGTCCTTTAGAGCAGACACGGTGCATTTTTGCCTTTGGAATGCCATGTGTAGAACAGTGCATTATTTTAGAAGAGACAATCCTAAGATTTGAATCTTACATTGTTGCTGCACCAGGGTCATTATTTAACTTCTTTCTCTCAGCCTCAGTTTGCTCATCTCTAAGAATGGGTGAGACAAAAAAGTTTATGGGATTGTAGTGAGTATGGTGATGATTTTTGTATAAAGTGCCTAGGGCTCAACAAAGGTTATTTCCCCCCTTATACTACACACAATATAGTTGCTCAATAATTATTTGTCAACTGTATTGAAGAAGCACTTAATACTAGTTGGTTGCCTTATCTAATGATTAATTTAAGAATTGAATTAAGTCAAAATCTAAGCCCAACAGATTTGAGAGATGTATGGCTCTCTGTGGAAAATTCTTTGTGGATAGTCCTTCCCTAAAACATTTCATCAGCATCAGTCAGCTATATTCTGGGCTCAATCTCATAGAACTAGGATAAGGTTACCAAAACAAAACTCTGGAATAAGCTAGTCATCAGGATGCTAACAAAGCTGCTTCACGGCCAGCTCTATTGAGGTGGTCACATGTAGAAAACAGACAACAGCACGATTCCCACATAATAGTTTCTATATTTTGACATGAAGTTGACTATGCAGCAAAATCTGAGAAATGTTGTATGAACATATGGGAAAAAAACTTCAAACGGCACCATATATCAGACATTTTAAAAGCAAAAGCAATGGAGATGAAGAATTTATATTTAGCTATGTGGGCCTGTTCATCTGTGAAGCAATGAGGAGAATCTGAAACCATATCAGATTGTTGACAATGCCTTCATTAACATGATAGTGACATTTATTATTATAGAAAGTTATAAATTGGAGGACTTGTGTTGCTCTTTAAAAATCACACTCATATATGTGAAAGTAGTATAATAAATGTACCATATTTAGGAATATATGTGTATAAGAGTGTGTAATCTAAAGAACATTGAAGTTATTAATCAGTAACAAATCTCATGTAAATCAATTTGTGCTCAATACCTAATTTGTCCAGCAAATGATTAAACGGGTGCAAGAACTCGATATGGTACACACATATGAATAGTATTTTAAAAATCTGTTTTGGCCACAGAGATAGCATGTTAGAGAATATAATCTACCATTTTTTAAAAAAGGAAAAGAATATGAATTGCCAGTGTGCTTTGTCAAAGTGTCCTAGCTCTTTTCTTCAAGAAATACCAATTGTTCCTAACATGTTTTCAAATTATTTATATATCAGGAGTGATTTCAGAATTCTTGGGAAATACTTTAGAAGGTGTTAATCCTTATTGTTGATAGCTGTCATTAATTGCTACTGGTAAATAACCAACCCAATTCATTTAAAGTTGTAATTCTTTTAAAGGACTAGGAAAGCAAGATTACCTTCTCATTTCCAAAGGTTTTGATAAGGTGAAATGCTTAGTGTCCAACATTCTGGGAAATTCTCATCATTTTTCCCCCAACCCACTTTGCTCTCCTGGCAGCACCTATGAACGTTCTGCATATGGTGACTTCACAACCCAAGCAAGGACAAATTGCACAGACATTTGTTTTTTTTTTCCCCTAATCAGTTCAAACAATGATTTTCAGATTTCCCTTTAGACCCAGGAGCCCATGGTAACCTAGCTAAATGGCATGGCCAATTCTTTGAGCAAGAATCAGTGAAATAGTTTTCTGTGGTGCTGACCACTGCTGATTGATAACGGAGCGATCCTCCTTCTCACCTGGCCGTCTAGGCCTTGTCGGATATGTGGAAATAGAGATGTACACAGGCCTATCCGTGGCCTTTCATCCTTTGCGACCGCGCTGGTGTGGCGGGAGGTCGGCTGCAGGTCAACCACGTTGGCTCAGAACACAGAGGCAGCAGCATTCGGACACTTTGTATACTTCTTAACCTGGCCCTGCCTATTCTGACCGCTGGACTGGAGTAGACAGATGCCTCATCGATTCTCTTTAGAAAAGACTCTTATGGGTGGGTGGGGTTTTTTTGTTTGTTTTCGGCTTTTCTTTATCTGTAATAGTGACATAGAAGACCTAAGTGATAATGTCAATCCGATTTTTTTAAACATTATCATAGTGAATAGAGAGAGCAGCAGAAGGAGGAAGGATCAAACCTGTTTAGTCAAGCCATTGCCTGAAGGAATTCTGCTGGACCAGAGGTTTTATGGAAGTTGACAGGTGGTTGGCTGGGATCACTCTAGACTGAGGTCTGTTGTCAGCGTGCTGCTTTAGTTGCTTGTGGTTTGCTTTTTCTTAAGAAAAAATAGAAGTCTATCATGTGCCTTGAGATATTTGATTACACATGTGAACCAATAAATTCTAAAATAACATGTCTTTAAATAAGAGAGTCTATAAGCCAGGATAGCAATGAGAGAGACAGCAAATCTCCCCAGAGGCCCAAGCTATTGAAGGGAAAGTAATGAGTGCTTAAGTTTTATGTTTTTGAAAATGCTTTTATCCTAAAAATAGATATATGGACAATTATATGTGTATATGTAGTATACATAACTGTGTACATGTATAATAATACATACATGGACCAACACACTTCATTAGAAAGCACGAAGTTCAGTTTCTATTTGTACCTTTAGGATATTCAACCACATTTTGTCCGTTATATTAAAGTGATGTTTTAGTTATTCAACACTCTTTTTCCTTTATTTTTAAATCTTTTGGATGAGCCAGGAACCAAGAATGAACAAGCCAAAGACTCCAGTGAAGAGCGAGAGGAATTCTTAGAAGCTGAGTGAAAGGTGTTAAGACGCAGAAAGAGCTTCGCCTGCTGGCCAGAAGATACAATCAGCACACGGTCAAAGCCAGACTTCACCGGTGCTAAGTCAAAGATGTAAAGCATGCAAAAAGCAAAGACAGCAGCCACGTCAGCACTGTGTGTTTGTTGGGCAGCGAAGCAGCAGAGCAGATGATGTGATGGTGATTAGCCGAAGTCACGTGGCTTGAGGAGAGCTGAGAAAAGTAACATCAGTGAACAGAGCTGTAGGCAAAAATCCCTTAACTCCTCTGAAGCTCAGTTTCTTCCTTCATAAAATTTGCATAATGACAGTATCTAGCTTATAGGATTACTATGCTATTTACAAAGATATTTATGTAACAAATAAAAGTGTGTTTGGATCATACTCACCGAGCTCTTACTGTTAACTCTATAACGTAAAGTTTTCAAAAATCAGTGTCTCTCCTGATATTTCATGCCTGTTCACCTATCTGCGGTTTATGCTGATTGCATGTTTTAGCTTGTGCGTGGGTTGGATAGTGCATTATAATTTTCAAATGTGGCATACTAGTCATTCCAGGAAACGTCCAGTGTCGTGATATGCACAGTGTTATGGGTAAACTGGTGGCCATGGAAGCTAAGATTCTTAAGAATGAGATATTCCCAGAGGAGAACTGTAGAGAAGTTTAATGTAACACACATATCAACTGACTCAATTTGGGGAGACATCAGTTATACGTAATAACGAGTAGGTGTACCACTGTGTACAGAGCATCGGTCCTGCCTCTGCGGTTTGAAGTTCAGCTGATGCATTGTGGGGAAGTTTCAGGGAGAGGATGTTTGTGGGTGGAGGATCCTCTGCTTTCCATCTGGTATTGTGGCCTTAAAGTGGATATCTACCTAGTCATTCTGGGTCTTTAGTAGGGAGGGAGGGAGGAGAGAGAGAAGGAAGAGAAGAAGGGAGCGGGGGAGAGAGGGAAGAAGGGAACAATAACAAAACCAAAGAAAAAAAATGTCCAGAAAATTTTAGGTAAAAATTTCAGGTTTAAATTTTTTGATTTAACATTTTTAGGTTTAAATGTTTTTATTTAAAAATTTTAATAGCTTAAAATTGAAGTCTCTTGTGAGTTTGATTTATTAAAGTCATAAAAATAAGTAAAATAATTAAAATAAAGAAAAATATTGTTTCTTAATTTGGGTAATATATATTAAATTCCCAAAGATTAAAACGAGAAGGGCTGGCTCCAAGGGGATGCGAAACTATGTTTCAATTATTGAAATCCTGCAAATATACATATTCATGAAAAAAAAGTTGAACATGAACATAGACAAATTGGTTTTTAAAAATCTTGAAAAGCCCATGTGAAAAGTGACAGAAGGAATTAAGACATCCAAGAAGATACAAACTCAGAAAGGCATTGATTTTAAGAGACTTGGTCACTTTTCATTAAACTGTTCTTGGGGAAGCGACTTCAGGTGACCTAGATCGAAACAAATTAACCAAGATCTACTTGGTCCAGCAAGAGTGTCCCGTCCCATCACAGGAGAAAGATTTTCCAGGTTTTTCTGACCTGCTCCACGCCTGGATTTGAATGTCTGAACTGGGAATGTGGTGCGACGCAGGTGGATTTAGTGACCCGGTGGGAACACGCCTTATCATATCTGGGACCAACTTCTTATAAACTTGGTTGGTACCTGGGTACTCTGTTATGTTCCACGAATAAACTGTTCCTACTGGGGGTCCTTTTCAAAGCAGTTCATTAGTGGCACAGAAAAGGCAGAGAAATGAAACTTGGACTATCTGGAGTTTTGCTAAAACCACAGAAACTTTGGCGATCTCAGTTAGGAAGCTGGATGTTGATGAATGAATGGGACAGGTTATGCCCAGGAAGCCCACTGCTTGGATGAAAGCATACCTGGGGTTAGCTTTAAATGGTGCTGACTGAGCTCTATGTAGATTAAGGGGCTGCAAGAAAATCTGAATGGTGCATTAGCATAGCACCCAAACATATTGCACACTAACTCTGGTCTTTCCTAGGGAAGGAATTCATGTAGCAAACCACTTATTAACTACTGAGATATTTAAACCTAAAATAAGCACTATACATGGCTTGCAGGTATCCTAAAGTTTGAATTGGCTTAGACACATACCCAGGGGAGTGTGTAGGTACCCCAGAGGACCAGACTGTTGTAGACACAGGATTCTCTAATACAGGCAAAACAACCTGTATTATC
>PVKM010036184.1:0-14898 GCA_004027735.1 Carollia perspicillata
TCAAGGAGTTCATCATCACCAAACCCTTATTATATGAAATGTTAAAGGGACTTATCTAAGAAAAAGAAGATTAAAAGACAGGTATAGTGAGATGACAGCAAACTCACAATTATTAACAACCACACCTAAAACAAAAACAGAAACAAACAAAGCAAACAACCAAAACAGGAACAGAACCACAGAAATAGAGATCACATGGAAGGTTAGCAACAGGAGAGTGGGAGGAGGAGAGGGGGGGGAAAGGAACAGAGAATAAGTAGCATAGATGGTAGGTAGAAAATAGGGGGAGGGCAAGAATAGTATGGGAAATGTAGAAGCTAAAGAACCAATGACACATGGACATGAACTAAAGGTGGGGAATGTGGGTGGGAGGGGGTGTGCAGGGTGGAGGGGAATGAAGGGGGAAAATGGGACAACTGTAATAGCATGATCAATAAAATACAATTTAGAAAAAAGAGCCAAATGAAAATTTTAGGGGTGAAAGGATAACTGAAATGAAAAATACATTGCATAGACAAATAGACTCACAAACGGATTTGCGATGATAAAGAACAAAAAAAAAATCAATGAAGATAGATAAGTAGAAATTATTTGTTGAAAAAACAGAACAAAAAAACTGAATGAAAATAAACAGAACTTCCAAGATCTGTGGGTCAATATCAAATTTGCAAAATACATGTAATTAAAATTCCAGAAGAGGAGAGAAAAGATCAGGAAAAAACTGAGGGAAAAATGTCTCAAACATACCCAAATTTGGTGAAAAACATTAACTTACAAATCTAAGAAATTCAATAAACCCAAAGTAGGATAAACCAAAGGAAACAGAACTGAACATATAAGAGCCAAACTTTTGAAAACCAAAGATAAAGAGAAAATCTTGAAAGCAGCAAGATTAAAATGACTCACCACATACAGGGGAACAATAATATGAGTAATGGCTAGCTTTTCATCAGAAACAACAGAGACACAGATATTGAAATGGCACATTCAATGTGCTTAAAAAAAACAAAAACCCATCAATTAAAAATGTTCTTTTCAGAGAAAAGACTCTTTGAAAATGAGGGTGAAATAGACATTTCAGATAAATAAAAACTCAGAGAATTGCTAACAGACTTGTGCTACAATTGTCAAAACCAAAACCAAAACCAAACCAAACCAACACAAACAAAAAATACCCTTAGGCTAAAGGGAAGTGAAAGCCAGAGGTAACTCAGATCTAGAGGAATGAAGGTAGAGCACCAGAAATATGAAGCTATAGGTACAGGTATATGTGATAGGTATGTAATTATACGTGTGTGTATACACACACACAAATACACATGTGTACATACATATATTTCTACTCTCACACAATATCTTTTCTTTTCTGAAGTTCTTTAGAAACTATATGACTTCATAAAGAAAAAATAAGAAATTGTATTATTGGGTTTAAAATTTATATACATAAAGTATTTGTAACACTATAACAAAAAAGAATGGATGTGTTCATCCATACCAATGTCAAGTTCCTGTATTTTACAGTAAAAAAAAAAGCCATTATTACTGGTAATTTGAAATAGACTTTAGAAGTTAAAAAATTCATATTGTAAAAGCCAACAAATTAGAGTTACAAATTTAATAAAGAAATCAAAATGGCATAGACATTTTTTTATAGAATAGAGAAATAGAGAAAGAAAAGAGTGATGAGAGAAATATAAAATAATCAAATGGCAGGACTAAATCCAATCATATAAAGAGTATGTTAATAGGAATGAACTGAACATTGTAGTCAATAGCCAAGGATTGTATGAGATTTAAAAAACAAAATACAGGTAGATGTGCTTATAAAGACACTTCAAATTCAAAGACACAAACTGGTTGGAAGTTAAAAGATGGAAAAATTATAGCAGACAAACAATAAATATGTGAGAGCTGGAATGAATAAAATAGACTTTAAAAGCAAGTAAAATTACTAGAGACAAAGATATATTTCGTAATTTTAAAGGGTTAATGTAGCAAGAAGATATAACAATTATAAATATATAGGTGTCTAACAACAAAGCTCCAAAATACATATGGCAAAACGGCCAGAATTAAAGGAAGAAATAGACAAATCAACACTTATAGTAAAAGATTTCAAAACTGTCCCCTCAGTAATTGATAAAATTAGTATAAAGAAAAATCAGTAAGAATGGAGAAAACCTGAAAAACAATATTGACAAACTTGACATGTATAGAGAGCACATAAAATCCAGAGTAGAATGTGCATTCTTTTGACAGGCACATGGGATCTTCACCAATATAAACAAATATTGATTAATAAAAAAACTCCATAGATTTCAAAGAACCAAAATCATACAGAATTTGTTCCCTAAGGACAATGGAATTAAATTAGAAACTAATGACAGAACAAACTTTGGGAAATGACCATATATTTGGAAATTAAGAACAATCTTATAAGTTATAGGGAGAAGTAGAATGTAATCTTGAACTGAATGAAAATAAAAACACAGTATATTGAAAGCTGGCATAAATCTAAACTAGCGCTTAGAACGAAATTTATAACTTTAAATGTTTACTTTGAAAATAAGAATGATTTAAATAAATGATCAAAGACTCAAATTTAAGAAGCTAGACAAAGAAGAGCAAATTAAATCCAAATTAAGTAGAAGGAAGAAAATAATCACAAGGTGAAAATAAATGAAAAAGAGGGAAATGATAAAATCAATGAAACAAAAGTTGCTTTCTTAAAAAAATCAATAAAATAGATAAATGTTTAGCTAAACTGATAAAAAAACAATATCAGGGATAAAAGAGGGGATATCACTAAGATCCTGCTGAAAAGAAGCTAATATAAGAATATTATGAATAACTTTATACTGACAAATTTGACAATTCAGAGGACAGGGACAAATTTCTCAGACCAAAGTTACTGAAACTGTCTTAAGAAGAAACAGAAAATTTGAATATATGGGGTTGGCAAAGGTAAGTTTACAGTTGTGATTATGTAAAACACAGAATTTATTCTTGTGTTATTATTTATTAATTATTGTATTATTTATTTGTATTATAGCTGTAAACATACTTTTTTCACCCCTTGTACTTTTATCAAACAAGTTAAATTAGTAATTAAAAACCTTCCCATGAGAAAGACCAAAGCACAGACACAATCACTGGTATATTGAAACAAAATTTAAGAAAAAAAATACTAATCTTAAATAAACTTTTTCACTAAACAGATTTATGAGGTGAGTATTGTTTGGATATGAAAACCAGCCAAGGAGTAAAAGAAAAAAGAAACAATAGACAAATATTTCTCCTGAATATTGATTGAAAAATACTTTTAAATTTAGTAAGTCGAACAAAACACTTGAAAGAATAATATACATGACAATGTAGGGTTTATTCTAGAAATAAAAGGTTATCTTAATAGTAGAAAAATCAATGAAGAGATCATATTAACAAAAGAGAAAGAGTAAATGATTACTTAAAAAATGAGAAAACTTATTTGACAAAATTAACATCAGTTCCTGATTTTTAAAAGTCTTAACAAATCAGAAATAGATAGGAATTCCTCAACCTTATAAAAAGCACTTATGAACATCCAGTTATGATAAAAAAAAAACTCTCAAAACAGTGGGTCCAGAAGGAAACTACCTCAATACACTGAAGTCCAAAACTGACATCATACTCAATAATAAAAAGCTTAATGCTTTTCCTCTGAAGTCAGGAACAATATGAACATACTCACTTTTATTACTTTTATTCAACATAATACTAGGAATTCTAGCTAGAGGAATTAAGCAAGAAAAAGAGATAAAAGGCAACCAGATTGGAAAGGATGAAGTAAAAAAAAAAAAAATGGATGCAGTCACTATTGGCAGACAGCATGATATTATATCTAGAAAACCCTAAGCACTCCACAAAAAACTATTAGAACTAATCAAACAATTTGAAAAGTTGTAGGACACAAAATCAGTATACAAAAAAATCTGTTGAATTTTTATATACTAATAATGAACTAGTAGAAAGAGAAATTAAGAAAACAACCTGATTTAAAATTGCATAAAAAAGGATAACATACTTAGGAATAAATTTAACAAGGAGGTAGGAAAACAAATAAAGAAATAGATCAGCCCTGGATGCTGTGGCTCAATGGGTTGAGTGCCAGCCTGTGAACCAAAGAGTTGCCAGTTTGATTCCCACTCAGGGTACATGCCTGGGTTGTGGACCAGGTCCCCGGTAGGGGGCAGTCAAGAGGCAACCACATATAGATGTTTGAAAAAAATAAATAAATCATATTAATTATTATGCACTAAAGCTATGAGATATTGATGAAAGAAATAGAAGAGGAAACAAATAAATGGACAGATAGTTTGTGCTTATGAATTGAAAGAATTAATATTGTTAAAATGTTCATACTACCCATAGCAATATACATATTCAATATAAATCCCTATGAAATTTTCAATGGCATTTTTCACAAAAATAGAACAAACAATTCTAAAATTTGTATGGAACCACAGAAGACTCCCAATAGCCAAAGAATCCTGAGACAGAAGAACAAAGCTGAGGCATCATGCTACCTGAAATTTAAACAATATTACAAAGCTATAGTAATAAAAACAGTATGGTATTGACATAAAAACAAACATAAAATATGGAACAGAATAGAGAGCCTAGAACTAAACCCATGCATATTTGGTCAATTAACTTATGACAAAGAAACAAAGAACATACAATGAGGAAAGGACAGTCTCTTCAAACAAGTGGTGATGGGAAAACTGAGCCACATGAAAAGAATAAAACTGAATCTCTATCTTATATCATATACAAATATCAATTCAAAACACATTAAAGACTTGAACATAAGACCTGAAACCATAAAACTCTTAAAAGAAAACATTGGGAGTAAACTCCTTGACATTGGTCTTGACAATGATTTTTTGGATTTGACAGCAAATGCAAAAGCAACTAAAGCAAAGTAAACAAGATGACTTACATCAAACTAAAAAGCTTCTGTAGGGCAAAGAAAACCATCCACAAAATGGAAAAGCAACCCATAGAATGTGAGAAAATATTTGTAAATTATATATCTGATCAGGGGTTACTCTAGAAAAGACAGAGAGAACTCCTACAATTCAAAAGTTGGAAAAGGCAAAAAATTGTCCTTTTGAGCCTCCAGAAGGATTCAGAGCCACCAACACCTTGACTTTAGCTCAGTGAAACTGCTTTCTGACTTCTGATCTTAAGAGAATAGATTTGTATTATTTTAAGCCACTTACCTTTAATTAACTCAAAATGGATTGTAAATCTAACTGTGAGAATTTTAAAACTCTAAAACCTCTAAAAATGCCCAGGAAAAAAATTTTGTGACCTTTGGTTAGAGAATGATTTCTTAGATTTTTTTTTCTTTTTTGACTGTGCCTATTATTGTATCATAGTAGAAAATGTTTGGCAAATTGAACTTCATCAAAATTAAGAGCTTTGCTCTTTGAGACACATCATTAAGGAAATGAAAAGGCAAGTGACATTTGGGGAGAAATTTGCAAAACACATCTAACAAAAGATTCACTTCCAAATATATATACAGAACTCTTAAAACTCATAGAAACAAGGCAAACAACTTAATTTTAAATTGGACAAAATATTTTAACAAGCCTTACCCAAAAGAAGATACGTATCTTTTGTGAGTAAATTGTCATAAAAGAAGCTATATAATTTGAACAGAGGCTCCACAGAAACAGGTATATGAATGGCCAAGAAGGCACAAAGAAGCATAAGATCACTGATTGCTAAGGAAATAAAAATTAAACCAACATTGAGAAACCACCACACACCCACTAAGATAGCTTATGTTAAACAGACTGGTAATACCAAGGTCGGTGAGGATGTGGAGCTGCTGAAGCCCTCGTGCACTGTTGATGGGAACACAAGTGGTACAGCCACTTCGAACAGTTTGACAACATTTTATAACATCAAACATACACTGATCACGTAGCCCAACAATTCTACTGATACTTCTAGGTATCTACCCAAGAACAATAAAAACCTATGTCTACAGAAATATTTATATGCTTAGTATTTACAGCATCATTACTCACAATGGCCAAAAATGAGAACCCAAACATCCATCAATTAATGAAGAGGTTTTTAAAATGCAATTATATCTACACAATGAAATACTACTTAGGAATAAGAGGGATGAACTACTGATACAAGCAACAAACAAAATGAATGAACTACAAACATGCTAGGTAAATATATAAGCACAAAAGACCATATACTGTGTAATTCCATTTATATGATATTCTGGAAAGGAAAGCAGATGGTTGGCTGCCGGGACCAAGGGTGTGGTTGGAGACTGACTGAAAAAAGGCCCTGTGGTACTTTATGGGATGGTGGAAATGTTCTAAAATGGGATTTGGTGGTTTTTGCTCAACTAAAGATATTTACGAAGCTCACTGAGCTATACAATGCATGTAAATCATAACTTAATAAAGCTGTTAAAGAAACCCACACTATTCTATGCAGTAGACATTACTTGCATTGTACAACTGAGAAAACATTCTTAGACTGGGTAATTTACTTAAGGTCAAGCAGCTGGTCATTGTCTAACTCAAGTCCATGTTGGTAATCACTGCTCCATGCTGCTCGTTGGGGCATGGGAGGCACTGGGGACACCATGATGCTGCTGGGAGCTCCCAGGGTCAGCAAACCCCCCTGGAGTTGCAGCTGCTGGGGGCTGCTACCCTTTGTCTGTACCAGGAAGTAAGGAGAGTCCTGGGCTGAGGCACAGTGTATTTCTGCAGCTCTCTACTGTGCTCTTACGGAGAAAACAAAAGGTACACGAAGAAGGTTAAAATTCTGTTTTTGCCACTTAATAGTCAAAAGTCCTTAGGCAAGCCATTGAATTTCTTTTAGCTTCAGCTCCTTAATCTATGAAAATGACTTAAAGACATACCACCTTGCCTTTTGAGTTGTTTTGGGTATTGAATTAAATAAATAACATAAAGGACCAGATCCTTTGCAGAGCCTGAGTAAAAGTGAACTCCCTTCCCTTCTCCCTCTTGAGGAAAAAGCACTCAGTCCCACTGTTTAATAAGTAGAAGGAGGATTTAGATTGCTTTTTAAGAATGTTCTTCACATAGGAAAAATAAATAGAACATTTTTTTAAATCAGGGACCCTCCTGGGCATTGGACTTAGCTGGCCCTCAACTTCTACCCAGGATCTTTCCATCTTGGAAGAAAAAGTTCATGAAACTCATTTTACTGTGCAGTTATTTTCTTCTCTTACGTCTTTTCTATGAAGTCTGACCTATAAAGCTATTAATACTTCACACGTGTCAATAAAAATGGAAAGAAATTATGTACTATGTGTGTGTAACTTGCAGGTATACAAAGGACCTTGGAATATTTGAATCATGGCTTCACACTAGAAAGTAAAAGGCTGCTCGGACCCCTATGCTACTAAAATGAAATCCTGAATGACTGTTTCAGAAATGTCAGGTGTTCATTCTGTTAGGTCCTGCAGATGACATCCTGGGAGAAGTCACTATATGCAAGATCTTGTAAATTCTCAAGTTTTGAGATTAAACTCAAAGAGCCCAAAGTATGCTATTATTTAGTATTATTTGAGTAGATAGTAATGAATGCCTTCCTTCTTCACTACGTGTGTTCTACGGGGCTTCTCATGCCTGAGTTTGTGTGAAGCTAACCCAAGGTGCTGTGAAAATGCAGAGAGCCAAGGTCCCCACACCAGAAATTGTGATTTCATGCCCCAGAGGGAGGGCCCAGTCATTTTTGTAAACACATAATGCCTGGTGATTCTGGCGCAGATTGTTCTGGACCATACTTGACTCATATCCTACCTATTTCTCAAGGTCTTTGTTCCTCAGGGAAATTTTTCATGATAATTAAAGTTCAAGTTTTCCCAGTGTGCCCTTTGAGATAGTAACTGATGTTATAAAGTAGGATTGATGACCAAATAAGTATGGGCGCCCACTGAGAAATAATCATTAAGTTTATAATAACGTAATTTTACACTTGCTTTTATAATCAGTTGGCACATGTGAATATGTTTTCTTATTGTGTCAGTGCTGAATAATTTTTTTGTTGTTTTACTCCCTGTTTCGTCTGCAGGTCTCCTCTGTCCAGCTGGATTTGTAAGATTCTGAAGACAGGTGTTTCTATTTGTAAGTTCTTTATGCCACAGAGGGCCTACACAGTACCTGGTACTGCCTAAGAGCACACTGTGCCCGGGAAAGGCCAACTCACTGATACACAGGCTGTTCGAGCTCAATGAGCTCACCATGGGGTTAGTTGCAAAAGGCAAGGATGGTGCCCAGACAGTTTATTACTACATTCTAGGTCCGGTTCCTTTTTGTTTTCCAAATATGGCTTCAAATAAGTTTCCAGAGGAAACCACAAAGACCAGAAGCTCGTGGCAGGCCATTCCACCTGAAGTAAGCAAAGCAAGCTAATCCCTTGTTGAAATAAAAAGGGAAAGACCTGGAAGAATGCCGTGGTATCAAATGCATGTGACTATAATAACTTTTCCTGTTGCAGCGTGATGGCTTTTGGGCACTTGAAGCCATATGTGTGTAATAAAGAAGGGGTGAATAGACACATTAATTAATTAGTTAACTAACTAACAATTTTAAGTCTAAGCAGGCTCCTGCCTAAAATTTGAAGTGATATTTATACTCTTACCTGAGTTGGATGAGCTTCAGAGGTTAGAGAATCCTCTAAAACTGTGTGTAAAAATTTGTGCATATTTCTATTTTGGAGGAACAGGTACATCCCATTCATCAGAGTCACAGAGAGATCCACAACTCAAAATGCTTATCACTTTCTGGTCTAAATGTTTGATTTCGGCTCATACTATGATGAGGCCTATAAAACCAGGGGTGTTCTTATATATTTCTCCACATGACTTTTTTAGTCCTTTTGAACACTCCAGTATAGTAGTTTTAATAGAGAGCCACTGTTTAGGGACCTGAAGCTGTGATGTTTTTGCGGGTCTCTGCAGCCAGATATTTATATATTTACTTAAAGTGGCTCACGGCACAGGCATGGTTACAAGTTGAAGAGCACACATTCCTTCAGTTTTATAAATGCCAGGCAGTTTATACACTCTGAAAGAAAAACTATTTCTGGTGATTAACCTCAGACTCTGTTTGCTAAGCTAATATAAACCCTCGTTTTGACTCAGTACAGCCATTTTCTTCAGCAGTCATTGGGTGGCATTGCCCTGGACAAAGGAAGTCTTTTGCAATCTGGGGGGTTCACAAAAGGCTTAAGGGAATAGATGTTGAAATTCTTTTGGTATTTTTTTCCAGAGACGAATGAATCATTAGAGCTGCAACTCCAAGGTTTAAAACAATGTGTTATGATCAACAAAATGTATGGTTAAAGTCGGGGCGATGTTGCCTACAGGATGATTTTTATAGCACGGGTCCTTTGTTTTCATCTTTCCTTCCAGGGACTTACTTGTCATGGTATAAAACATCAGTAACTAAACATATGGACAAAAGAAAATGTACAGCAATTTTAGTTCAAGTGAGCTGCACTGTATATGTTATCTGTGATTGAAAATATTCCAGAATTAGCAGGTATGTTTTAGTGGCTCTAATAGCAACACACTACCATTCAAACATAAAATTCTGATCACTCCTTCCCTGCAATCATGGATTTGTGACGATTTGTCTCCACATTCTCCAACTAGCCTTCTTTAGCCAGGAGCACATAAAGACAAGACACTGGCTAGAAATATCCATATATTCTATGACAACAGAATATTGTAAACACATTGACTAGTGCTGGTGGAAACGATTATTTCTTCACTCAGACACAAAGCACATCCCAGGGAATCTCAGAGGAAGCCTGGTGTATGGGAGAGGGCATAGACTTTGCAGTTGAAGTCATTCATTTATTCTTTACTCATGTATTTATTGTGGTCCCCTTTTGTGCTAGGGAATATGATAGGAAATTCCAGGTGCCATCCCTGCTGCCTGGAACTTTATAGCCTCCATTCTTGGGGTGCTGTGGAGCACTTACACATCAAAGCATTCACTTTGCTGAACCTCAGTTATTTTCCCTGTAAAGGGAGAGAATATTACTCATTTTTTAGAGGGTTAGGAAGAGTATGCGCAAAAAAGTACCTGGTTCAGTATCTTACAAACAGGTAATATTTAAATCTGAATTGTTATTAGATAGCTCCTTCTTAGTTTTGAAAGGATAGCCAATGACTGTGAAAATGAGCAGGTCAGAGAACACATTTCCTGTTGGGAACTTCTCTGCCTGGTTTCAGAGGTGTAACCGCCCCCCCACCCCCACCCCGTGGCTAAGGCTGAGTGAGTGACCTCCGGACTGTGAGTCACTGAGGAAACAAAGCTTATCTCCCTGGCAAGAGCACTGCTTCTGCTTCATCCATCTCTGGCCCCCAATGCTTGGTCAGTTAGTCAATGACAGGTAAGACCCCTCAGAGGGGGGGCAACCTAAGCCAGATATGATCACTTGGGAGGCTCTCAAGGAATGACTCAGGGGGCTGCAGCAAAGAGGGGGTGATGGACCCTCGCTCCCTGGCTATTCTGACATAGCCTGAGTCCTCATTCTGTCTGCAAGAAGTCTCCTAATCTCTTGGCTGCCTGCCTGATTTAAGCCTGAGACAATGCTGGTGGTGAGTACTGCCCTGTGCTGGAAAGGGCATGTTCCCTAGGGCAATCAGGCCTAACAAAGAATATGTAAAATCCTGTGAAACCTGCTTTATTTAGAATGTTCTCAATTAAATGATAAGGGTCCAAGCAAGAAGTGAGTTTGTTCCTCAAAGTTTTATGGCTCTTTAGCTATCTGAGCCTGACTCAAAATAGGCCCTCAGAGTTCTTTGTTATCTGTTGTTTGACCCTTACTGCCTGACAATGATTAATGAGCTTTACCTGTATTTTTGTGTAAAACGAACCCAATAAAAGCCCATTGAGGAAAAGGCTATCAGTCCTTCTCCTCTGAGAGATCAGCCACCTAACCTCCCCAAGCAGATCATGTCTTGGCAGCATTATTTTCATCCATGGCAGATGCAGGGGCTCTGCGGGTGAAGCCTCCCCACAATTTCCAATTCTTTGAAGAACAACGAGTGCAACAGCCCTGTGTGATGGCTCCATGAATGTATTCTATAGTCTGGTGAGGGTTTTATTTTGAAAAACTGCACCTAACCTCAGATGCCTTACATAGTAAGAGAATGCAAAAGCACCCAGGGGTTTAAATAGACCAAAACCAGAAGTTAGGAATGTGTGAAGCTGTGGCTAGAACCAAAACCACAGGGGGCAAACAAGAGAAGGCTCATTTATGAAACTTTTCCTGGGAAGAACTGGAACTCCCTGTAAAGAGTGGAATGTTTTTACTTCTGCATCAGGATTACTACAGACTCTGAACTGTGACTGAAGACCTGGGTTAGTGGCTCCCAATCTTTTTTTGACACTCAAATACCCTCTTTTCCCTCTTCCATGTACAGCAGGCTTGGGAAGATCACGTTTGCAGTGTTCAGGAGCGTGTAGGCACACAAAGAACACTGTGCAAGTGTTTGCTCTTATGCTACGACTGCTACCACACTGAGTTTATTCAAATGCTGTCTCCATTGTTTAGCAAAGAAAATTATATATAACAAATATTTCTCATCATGACAGACAAGGAACATTACTACAACAAGTTAATACCATTTTAGCCCAAATCAAAGAAACTCAAGGTTCTCGTGATCTTGTGCAGCTTTACCATGGTAAATAAACAGAGGCCTTTCTGATATACTAGAGCTTTATAGAACATCAGGAACCACCGCATGACCTTGATGGGTCCAGGAAACTCAAGTTCAGAACCACTGGGTTTGTTGTGAAGATTCCTTTCCTTTCTGAAAAGTATTTCACCTCATGGTCATTGAACTCACTTGAAGAGCTGCAGTCATTCAATCATTAATGTTGCCTCCATGCTTTAAAAAAAAGATGAATAAATACTTCATACAGTGGTTACTTTTTAGAGTCTGGTCCACAGAGAGCCCCATCTCTGCACTTTCTCTCTGGGGCTCGGTCCAGTCATGTGATCTGACTTACCTGAAACTGTGTCCCCCACCTTAGCTGGCTGGGACATGGTCAAATAGACACCCAAGGCTTTCTGCCCAGAATTTAAGATTTCAACTGTGATGCAAAGAGACTGCTAACAAAGGTCCAAGGAGCACAGGGCGCTAAGGAAAGTCCACGGTCATAACTTGTAGTCCCCAGAGCCCTGCCTGAATCCTTGTAACAAATTTTCCATTTTGGTCTAAAGTAGCTCATATTGGTTTTCTGTTACTTGCCAACAATAAACCCTTAAGAAATACACAATTCAAATGCTAATTTGTTAGAAACCCCAGACTATCTGTGATAAACAATACAGAAAATATCAGATCCATTAGGTTTTCTATAGAGAATCTGAACCAAATGTATGATAAGTAACAGCACTCATTTTCAGAGCCCCAGGATACAGGAGCAGGGGTTGTTTGGGCTGGGATCCCACTCAGATTAATCCAGTTTGTTGAATTGGGCACCCTCTCTCCTAAGCACAGGTATACCTCAGAGATATCGTGGGTTTGGTTCCACAGCACTGCAATATAGTGCATATAGCAATAAAATGAGTCATAATCCTTTTGCTGGTGAAGGGTCTAGCCTTTAATTTGCAAAAAAATCTAAAACATCTATGAAGCACAATATAGCTCAGTGTAGTAAAATGGGGAGTGCCTATATCTATTTGCGTCAGCTCACTGGCACAAGCCCAAGAAGGTTCCAGGTCTGGAGTGGGGTGGGATCTGAATCATGTACCCAACAGCAGTGTGTGTGTATGCCTGTGTACACACACATATATACCTGAAAGAGAGGGAGTCGCTTTATACAAGCTGTTCTCAAAGAGGGATATCAGAGCCCAAGGAGAGAATTCAGGAGAAAGGGAAAGCATGTCTGTCTGTTGAGGAGCCAGTCAGCAGTGAGTCCCCAACATCAGGTGGGAAGTAGTGGTTGAGGGAAAGACAGTTTGGCAGTACCCCAATCAACACCCTGGTGGTATGGTTACCCCAAGGAGAAACAGCACAGTAGACAGATGCAGAAAGCCAGGTAATACTTGGGAGTCCAAGATGACCTGAATTGAGACAGGTTCCAGATCTCTCTCTCTCTCTCTCTCTCTCTCTCTCTCTCTGCGCCCCCCCCCCACCTCCCTCTTCCTCCCTCCCTACTGCCAGTCCTTTTGACCTGGTGAGTGTGCAACAACCCGCACTGACACGCACACTTGGGTAAGTACCTGGAACTGTGATGGGAACGAATCCCAGCCCGACCTGCACGGAGATGGCTCAGTGGCAGGGAGTGAAGTTGGAGTCATTCTGGGGCTGAGACATTTGGGACTCAGCAGGAGCAGAGCTCCCTGACCCAGGCCTTGGCACAGCTCGGGTAGGAAGAAACGGTGCAACTGGACAATTAAAGCTGCCACCTAATGCCCTGGAGGGTCTGGCAGCCTCAGGAGAGCCACTAGTCTAATTTGCAGACACACATTTACACCCTCAGTGGACTGCCAGTGCTGTTGGGCAGTAGCGGGGAGAAATGTTTCAGGAACTGAAGTCCACAAAGCACACAAATCAGCATGGCTTCCCATGTTACCGAAAAGCAAAGGGACACCCAGAACACATTTCTAGTGCCTGTGGATTCACCACAGAGGAGGGCATTATCTTGCACACGGGAACAAAATAAAGATAACTAAGATCTGTTTTGGGAAGCTCAGCCTGGAAGCAGGAACCCTCCTGAGGACTATGAAAGGTCTTTCTAGCAGGTCAGAGGGCATCACTGAAACAGAGATGTTAGGATACACGGAAAGCCTTCCCCTCCGAAAAGTAAACTCATTTTGTAGACTAGCTCCTTTTCTAGGGGAAACTCATTTTTCAACAGCCACATTGGTTATTTTAATAGAGGAAATAGTTCTACCTGAAGTTCTGTTTTGTTTGTACATGAAAAAGCCTGAATACAGAACCTGGTGAAGGAGCTTGTCTGCAGCTATATTTAGCCATGTTATTTCCTCATTTCAAGTTTTTATGAATGGCTCCAAGAAGTCATGTACTCCATGAATGAGCTCATGGCTCAGCTTTTCAAAAAAGAGGAGGGAAAACAATCCTTTCCCTGCTCTAGCATTTAAACTTGGTGGAACCTGGCACACACACATTCGGATAACTAGAATTAGATAGTTCTAGGCAGTTTATAGGCAGCCTGGTAATATTTCATCCATTGTTTCTAAGGTACAGATTTATAATTGCAGTTTCCATCATAAGCATTGGACACACCGAGCATTGCTAAAGTGCTTCCCAGCCTCCAAAGGGCATCATTCAGTTTATCTCAAATTTGAAGAGAAGATGGATTTTACAGTATACTGGCTAATGGAAGGCTACTTTCGTTGTCTATATTAAATTAGCTTCTGTATATAATTCCAATTTAGAGCTGCATTCAATTGCTATTTATTTCTGTTTCTCACTCTTAGCAGAGGGACGAACATGAAATTCAGGATCTGGTGATTGTTAAATGCTAGCCACCAATGAATTTTAATCCTCTT
The DNA here is from genome assembly GCA_004027735.1 of Carollia perspicillata. NCBI lineage: Eukaryota > Metazoa > Chordata > Mammalia > Chiroptera > Phyllostomidae > Carollia > Carollia perspicillata. The sequence continues at coordinate 14,587 of PVKM010036184.1, forward strand.
GGTTTTACACAGCTCCACATTCAAATAATTGTGATCTCAAAAGCATTTTAAAATCCCTGGGCTAAAATTGTCGTCTAGGAATGGGGTTCTTTAGAAGGCTGTCCTTCAATTATTAAAAAATATTCCTAAGTTTGGCTCTGTCCATAAATATTGTACATCTGCTTACTGTTCATGAACAAGAGGCATCATGGCAGGTTCTGGGCTACATGAGTTGCCCAGGATCTCACCACCCACCTCCATTCTAAACAGATACAGGATTATCCCATGGGCGGAGGACTAGGGATATGTAAAAACAGATGTTACTGAAAGGTA
>PVKM010036185.1:0-14903 GCA_004027735.1 Carollia perspicillata
CAGCCAGCAGGGGGAAACACTGGCCTTGACCAGGGCAGAAAGGGGACCTCCCACTTTGGAGGCTCTTGGTTTCCCACTGGTTCGGTCAGTTTTCAGGGTGGGTAGAGCAGAGTGGAGTGAACTGTGTTGAAATCCTACCTCCACCTCAACCATGGATTGACCTTAAGCAAATTGTGTAATCTGTCCAAACCTCAGTTTTATCTTCTATAAAATGGGAGTAATTTCTCTTATGGTCATGATGGTTATTGTAAGGATTACATAACATAATAAATTAACATGTAGACATAAAATAGGTATTCTGTGAGCACTTTTCCTCTCTCTTTCCTTTCACATTCTATTCCCCAAAGTACCCCTCCCGTGACCTCCAACTCCACCTCAAGTACTGGCTATAAAGCTGTTTCTAGTTCTATGAATTTCAGTGTTTGAATTTCTAGAAAGTTGATTAAAAGAGCCTTTCTTGTCACCCTCCGGAGTATTCAACTGTATGCATAGGAAAGGGCAAGAGGGTGTGTGGGGGGCGGGTGGTGATAAAATTTGAGTCAGCAAAAAGCCAGCAGAAGTGGCAGGAAATCAAGCTTAGAACTCCCTTAGACCAAAAAAAGGAATTGTGATGGGCTGAGGAGGAAGAAATTTAAAAAATGCCATTAGAACACAGATTCATCTGGATCTCACCCAAATGCTGTCAGGACTCTTGCCCTTTATATATTGAGTCATTACCTTTCTTCGCTTGGTAGAAATCCTGGCTACTCAGAGTTCTCACATTTCTGAGTAGACTCAGTTTGAGTCTACTTTCTACCACCAGAGAAAGACCGAACCTCCCTCTCTCGTTGGTGTCAACAATGAAAACAAGGAACTCAGATTGGGTGATTTGTTTACCCTTGGCCCAATTAACTGTGACACGAAAGGGGGTTTGCAAGGTCATGGTGACACCCACCCAAACTTAATGGATGGAGTGGAAATAGGAGGATTTCCCGGGGGTGGGGAAGAATTCTGTTCCTTGAATAAGAAGAAGGGGTGCCAGACAGTTAAAGCAATAGGTGTCTTCCACAGAAAATGCAAAATTTACCAACAGTATACTCAAAGCTAAGCTTTCTCAAACCAGGAAATGGCTATATTCTAAGCTGAGATGTCCAGTTTAAACATTTGTGGGCTATCCCATAGGTAAATCTAAATCCCTGGGGTACAAGATCTCAGGGGTGTATGTGATTACATATATATGGAGAGTATTAGTCTAATCTAAGCGATGACTAAACTACACGTATGTGGGACAGTCTGCTCTGTTAGCCACACGGTCTTTAATTACCACAGTTGACTGGATCGGGGATGGTGAGCTGACCCGAGGCTGGGGAACCGGTCATCTCATAAATGGTCCGTGAATTCACTCATTCATTGATCCATCAATTCAACAAATACTTGTCAAGTGATTTAATTGTTACCTGTCAGTCATAGCTCCAATCATATGCTGCATGCTTATGTGAGAGGAATTATATTAACCCCCATGAATATGCATTCTCTCACTCAATCTTATAACAACCCTGTGAGGTACAACTATTATCCTCATTTTATAGATAAGGAAACGGAAGCACGAAGAGGTTAAATAAGTTCCTGAAGGCCAGATAGCTAGTAAGTGGCAGGACAGGAATGAATAAGTAAAGTGAACAGTGCCTTATATAGGTAGTCAAGTGGTAGAGACACAGGAAGCTAACTACTCCACTCTGTGGCTTCCCTCTCCAGAGGAACACACTCAGTAGATTACAGGGCTGGTGATTAGAGACAACTAAACTGATTGGACTCCATTACCTGGCCCCCGTGTGGAACATTGAAGAAGGCGGTCGGAGGCAGTAGTGGCTCCAGTTCTGTGTGTGAGTAAGATTCCAGCTGAGTCTGAGTGCTCCTGACTGGCAGTCCCTATGTGAGCCAGCTGCCAGCATCCCTTACTGCTGAGCTTGACCTTGGGCTGTGGGGTTTCTAAAAGGTCTGGATCTCCTTCCACTCCTGGAGCCCAGCCATGTGGAATAGGCCCTCTCTGGTCATCAAGGAGTTGTTTTTATCTGGATGCAGCTGTGACTGCCAGAGGCATTTCCTGGGGCTGGCCCAAGGCCTAGCAAGGATTTGAATGTGGCCAGACTTGAAAGCTGAGCAAACCTCAAAAACCCAGTGGTTGGTAACCCCCTGGAATTGGCAGCTGCCAAGGACATGGCAGCCAGGAAGCCATTAGGCTGGGTCTGGCCCAGGGCTCTAGCCCAACAGAAGTCAGGCATGCAAGCTCTCCCCTCCGTAACATAGCGAGTTCTCTCTCAGCAACCTGAGGTGCCACAGCCCTGACAAGTGACCACATACCTGTCTTGTTATCCTAGCATAGCAAGGGGGTACCTGAGCCTGACAAGACTGGCAATGCCCCCATGCCACTGAGAGGAGACCCCAGCCCACACAGGGACATGTGGGGGTGGGTGTACAGAATGGGGTTGTTCAGAGCCAGGCCAAGGACTATGGCATCAGTCAGACCTGAGTTCAAATCTTGCTGGCTGTGGAGTTACAAGGTCAGAACTTAATCCTCCACATCTCAGTTCCCTCCCCTGCAAAATGAGGAGAATCACACTGATCTCACAGAGTGGCTGTGAGAACACAGGAGTTAAAACTTGCATCATAAGCACACAGCATTATTATCCTAACAGATCAATTTCTACTACAGATTAAAACATGGACACCAATTTAGGGAATCCCAAATTCTTAGAAAGTTAGTATATGACAGTATCTCAGAAATGGTTCAGCCCCACTTTCTCATTTTATAGAGAAGTAAGCTGATGCCCAGAAAAATTGTACAGCTCACTAGGTCAAGGCAGGAGCTGGAATCTCACATCTCTGGGCTGCTTTGTTCACCCACACGTCATTCTCAACCAGTTGTAAGCCTTAGCCAGGACTGATCATTCACAGGCTTTTGAGAAGGTGATGGTCCTGTGGTAGGGGCGTCTACTGATGAGGACATCCCCAAAGATAGGGCTCCCTGTCCGTCTGCGTTCCTGGCATAGAGTGAGGGCTCAGTAAACCTTGGCTCCTTTGAATCAAGAACCCTGGATGCCCCTAAGAGGATGGAATGGTTTCAGCACTAAACACAGCAATGCTTCACACCCAGCCCTTCCTCTTTCTTTTTCATGGTCATGCCCCATGTCCCAACAATATATGTTCAGGCAGTCACTCAGGATACAAAAGTACTTCTGCTGAAGGCAGCATGGAGACATAGAAAAGGCACTGGACTGAGCTCAGAGGATCTCAGTCCAAACAGCTGCTCCAAGACTGCCTAGCTGGTTAAAATTAACTAAGTCACCCACATTCTCTGAGCATCAGTTTTCTAATCTGCCAAATGGACCACACTTCCTGCCTTTCCTACTTTTCAGGGAAGCTGTCAGAATTAAGTGAGATTCCCTCACTTCCTCCAACAATGCTAGTGTGACTGCTAGCCAGTGTTTGGTGATGATAAGCCTGGATGCTGAAGCCAGAGTGCCTGGGTTCAAATCAAGCTCTAACTCTTAACATATTAGCTTCATGCCCTTGGGCACTACTCAGTCTCTCTTGCCTCATTTCCCACAGCTGTAAAATGGGGATAATATTATTTACCTGATAAGATTATTAAAACTACAAGAATTAATTCATATATGTTTAGAACAGTGGCTAGGAAATAGTAGGTACTTAGTTAAATGCCAACTCATAAGATTATTAGCTTAGAGGTTAAGTTTTTTCCAACTTAAATTGTCTCATGCTCTCATTTACAGGAGCCTGTTATCTGCCTCTGGGCTCTTGCTGACTCACGCCCTCAGTCAAACTGCCTGGTGATCTCAGAATTTCCTCCTCCAAGTCTTCTTCTAAATGCCCAGCAGAAAGAGTGAACAAGAGACTCTGAGCAGGCTTTGGTTAATCTCGTTCACCCAATGATGCCTGGTCCAACACTGTCCCTTAGATGCTTATCCACTCCAGGGATCCCCTCCACTGGGACCTTCACCCACATTGCTGTGCCCCTTTGCTTGGCTCCAAAGCTGCACTCTCTTAGATTACACTCACAGAACTTCTCCAATCAGGACCCTGTGCTGGGAGGCAGGGTCCAAAGTCTTCCAGCCTCAAGTCCAGGCTGTGCAGGGGCCATTCCGGACCCAAGAAAATGAGACCCCTTGTGTTGAACACAAACGCCCTCTGCCTCCTTGTGAAAATGCCTGCTGTGCCCTCCTGCCTGCTCGCCTTGGTTAGGGCTCTAACTGCCATTCCCAAAGCCCTAACTTTGACTCTCAGGAATATAGGCCTGGATCCACAGAAGCTTCCTTCCCCTCTATCCAGGAGTCAAAATCTGTCAGAGAGAGATGGCTTTGCTATGCATTTCCCTGTGGCAAGGAGGACCTGCTCCCCTTACCTCTGCTTATCCCAGAGGACCCAGTGCCTCTTACCAAGCTGTGAGGTCATATCTGGGGTAGTGGATAATACGGTGGACCCCTCCCCCCAGCATATATGTCTACCTGGGACCTGTGAATGTCACCTTATTTGGAGAAAGGGTCGTCATAGCTGTAATTAATGTAAGGATCTTAAAATGAAATCATCTTGGACAGCCAGAGTGGGCCCTAAATCAAATGACAGCTGTTCAATAGGAGACAGAAGAGAAGACACAGATACACAGAGGAGGTGGCCATGTGAAAGTGACAGCAGGAGTGGAGTTACACAAGCCAAGAAGCTCCCGGAGCTACCAGAAGGTGGAAGAGGCAAGGAGGGTTCTGCTCCAGAGCCTCTGGAGAGATGGTGGCCCTGTTGACAGTTTGATTTTGGACTTCTGGCCTCCAGAGCAGTGAGAGAATAATTTTTTGTGTTGTTTTTAAGCCACCCAGTTTGCAATAATTTGTAACAGCAGCCCTAGAAAATGAATACCTGGTGTCCACCCATGTTGAGAAAAGACCGGCAGCTTCCTGCATCCTGTTGTGCAGACATTTATTAAAAGTCTACTGCCCACTAGCTGGTGCTGGGCTAGGAATGCCGAGAAAGGATAAAGCATGCCTTGTTAACCACAAAGTGCTCCACATACACATGTGTATCATTAGCTGGGACCATGATTGATTTTATAGAATCCGACTCTTCGAGTTGGGCTAGGATTTTAAAAGTTGTCAGAGCTTAACCTTGAATTTCCCAAGTTCAGGCAGTGATAATACCTAGCTTTAAATTAAGCCCTTTGTGCCAGGTACTGGTCTCTCTGTTTTACACGTGTTACTTTACAGAACTCTTATAACAACCAGAGGTACCTGCAACTAAGATCACTTATGTACGGGTGTGCAATGTTGAATGCAGAGAAGCCACATAACTTGTCCTAAATTCCACTGTAAGTGCAGGAACCAGGCATGAAACTGAGATCTCCATACTTGCCCACTTGACCATTTGACCACCATGTCTCGACTGTCACTTCCAAGAGCTTAGACACCAAGGACTGAGCTAAGTACAGGGGTCATCAGGATGACTACAAGATAGTCCCTGCCCAGTGACAGTGGATGAGAAAAAAGTGTAGTCCCCTCCCAGGAGACAGTGGATGAGAAAAACGTGAAGACAAAGTATAATAATAAGATCGTCCAATGTCTACAGTAAAGGTAAGAAATGACCCTAGAATTTGGTCAGAGGCTGATATGGGCAAGCATTAGTGGCAGGTTGAGGAGCTGATTCTGTACACAGCAGAGGACTCTTTAGAAAGAACACACTGGCAGCAGGGTGCCAGGGGAAGGGACTTCAAGGTGAACAGAAGGAAGGAAGGAGTGCAGACAGAATTTTTTTTGACTCCACTTAACTTGATTTATGAGGATGGTCAGGGGTTCTAGTTCCTGGCTCTCTCCTCCCTAGCCTGGTCTGCTCACATTCATTTAGCTATGGGCCTGGGGAATTGATTGTACTTTCTCTCTAGGCTCCTCCCAGTCTCCCAGCAAATCCATAACTGGTCAGCTTTTCCTCCAGTTGGTCCCTGAACTCAAGTCTTTTCTAATTGACCAGGTCTCACACATGGCATTCTCCTTTATTACTTCCCTTACAGTTCCTTCGACCTGGAACAAAATAGCATTTTTCCAGTCTCCAAATTCCTATTCTCGTCTTATTTCTAGTACCCATTTCTCAGCTGCTAAAGAGCTGCACACAAGCAGTCATAAAATAATCCAGTGATTTTTTTATTGCCCACCTTCGATTGACAGGATGCTGCTGGGTACCATGGAGGATGGATAGAATTGTCTGTCTCCTCCACTTGACAAGAACTTTCCTTTTGTGTTAACCCAGTGCCCAACTTTTGGAAGATATTCAACGTCTGTCAAATAAATGAAGAAATAGATTCTGCCTTTAATGAGCCTGTCATCTAGTTGGGCAGATAGGTATAGAAATGTCTTTCTCAGCTAACTTCACTAAGGAATAAAAAAACTTAGATAAATGATTTGTCTAGATTAATCAAATGTATTCCTTTAAATACCAAATTATATTTTTATTGGATATCTTACTTGAGAATATTTAACTTCTTTTATTTTTTTCTTGTATCAGTTAGGACTCTGTGTTGCCAGTAGCAGAAAATCTAACTGAAACTGGCTTTAATAACAAAGAGAATTTTCTTATCTGAGAGCCAGAGGTTGACACTTTTAGGTGTGACTTCATCCAGGCCTCAGACAATGTGATCCGGATGTAGTTCTTCCCTCAGCCCCACATTTTTGGCCTCTCTCCCCTAAATGTTTACTTTGCTGTCATGCAGCTTTTCCCTTTGAAGTACAAGGTGATACCAGCAGTACGCAGGGCTAAACTCTTCCTTATTCATATCAACCAGGAAGAAAAAGGTGTCTTTGATACCTCTTGTAGAAGGAGGAGGCTTATTTTTCCCTGAAGACTCAGAACAGGTCTTTGATTTGGTTATATACTCATCTCTGAGCAAATCTGTAATAAGGGTATCAGGAAGCTGTGATTTCTTTGGGTCAATAAGGCCCATTCCTGGGGATGGACTCAATCACACCCAACACCAGGACTGAGCACAGGGAAGGGAAATCCCTCTCAGGAAGTGGGAAATGATGCTGAGAAGCAACAACTCAATGTCTTCCACCTTCTTCTCTTCCTTCCCTGCTTCTCTCTTTCTTGCCTTCTCTCCTTCTCTTCTCTATGGCAAATTCTGTGCCCAGAGTAGAGGCTACAAACATGAGAACATATTTCCTGCCCTTGAGGCCCTTTAGGGCTCATTAGGGAGTGACAAATGAGAGCAGTAATTATAGCACTAGATGAAAGCTAATAATAGATAGGAACATAAAGAAAGAAAGTGAACAGTATTGTTGGCCTGGGGAGAACTGTTAAAGCTTGAGTTGATTTTGCAGATTGTGTAAGAGGTTCCCCAAAAAGTCAAGAAGAAATGTGGCATTTGTATTACAGAGAACAAAAAATGCTTATGCAAATAAATGTGAAGGACTGAGGTGAGCTCGAAGTGGTTCCACAGGGCTGGAAGAGAGGTGAGGGGTGGGACACAGAAGAGAAAAGGGGGGGAACATAGATAGACTGGGTGTGTATTTGCTATCCACTGACCTGGGCATTGTATATACATCACCTTATTTAATTCTTATAATAACCCAATGTGTTATATGAATGGGATAAACTTATTTACAGCTACCCCTTCTCTTTTATCCAGCTAGCATTTTTCTCTATTCCCCCTTCCTCTCATCTCTGAGGATAGAAAAGATAAAAATGGCAGACACAGATTTTCAGGAGAAAAGCAATGAGAACAGAAGTATAACCCCCAGATGGAGGATGTACATAGAAACCTACATCCAAGATGGAGGCATAGGGAGAAATGCTTTACTTCCTTGCACAACCAAAAGAAGGATAACAATTTAAAAACCAGAAATGGCAGATAATCACACTACATGGAAGTCCAACAACCAAGGAGTTAGAGAAACATTCATCCAGACTGGTAGGAGAGGTGGAGTGGGCAACTGGGGCAGGGAGGACCCTCAGCAAGTTTGTGGCCGGTGGACAGGATTTCCCGCATTCACGGGTGGATAAGCCAGCAGGAACAACTGGGGAGCAAGACAGTCCATCCTTGAAACTCAGGGTTTCAGCACAGGGAAATAAAGACTCAAAATCTCTCCCTGTAAAAACCTGTGGAGGTTATGGTGGCAGGAAAACCTCCTAGTCTCACAAGAGAGTCTGGTGGAGAGGCCCATGGGGTCCTACAACATACCAAACCACCCAGGAATCAGCACCAGAAGTATCAATTTATTTGTGGGAAGCGGGGGAAGTGACTGAAAGCCCACGAAGAGCTAAGCAAGTGGCACTATTCCCTCTCAGACCCCTTCCCCACATAGAGCACTACAACACAGTGATGTGGGTTGCCCTGCCCTGGTGAATACCTAAGGCTCCACCCCTTACTATGTAATGAGCATCCCCAGACAAAAAAAAAGTATGGCCCAATGAAAGAAGAGATCAAAGCTCCAGAAGAAATACAACTAAGCAATGAAGAGATAGCCAACCTATTAGATGCAGAGTTCAAAACACTGGTAATCAGGATGCTCACAGAACTGATTGAGCTCAGTCACAAAATGAAGGAAGAAATGAAGGCTACACAAAGTGAAATAAAGGAAAATATACAGGGAACCAACAGCGAAGGGAAGGAAACCTGGACTCAAATCAATAATTAGGAATAAAAGGAAGAAATAAATGTTCAACTGGAACAGAATGAAGAGACAAGAAACCTCTGAGGAATCTCTGGGAGAACTTTAAATGTCCTAACATCTGATTCATAGGGGTTTCAGAAGGAGAACAGGAGGAGGAAGAAATTGAAAACTTACTTGAACAAATAACAAAGAAGAACTTTCTCAATCTGGCAAATGAAATAGACTTCCAGGAAGTCCAAGAAGCTCAGAGAGTCCCAAAGAAACTGAATCCAAGAAGAAACACACCAAGGCACATCATCATTAAGTTACCCAAAATTAAAGAGAAGAGAATCTTAAAAGCAGCAAGAGGAAAGGAGAGAATTACCTACAAAGGAGTGCCCATAAGACTATCAGCTGATTTCTCAAAGGAAACCTTATAGGCAAGGAGGGGCTGGAAAGAAGTGTTCCAAGTTATGAAAGGCAAGGACCTACTTCCAAGATTTCTCTATCTAGCAAAGCTTTCATTTAGAATGGAAGGGCAGATAAAGTGCTTCCCAGATAAGGTCAAGATAAAGGAGTTCATCATCATCAAGCCCTTATTACATGAAATGCTAAAGGGACTTATCCAAGAAAAAGAAGATAAAATATATGAACAGTAAAAAGATAGCAAACTCACAACTATCAACACTGAACATAAAACAACAAAAACTAAGCAAATGACTAGAACAGGAACAGATTCACAGAAATGAAGATCACTTGGAGGGTTATGAGTTGGGAGGAGGAAAAATGGAGGAAAAAGGTACAGGGAATAAGAAGCATAATTGGCAGGCACAAAACCGACAGGGGAAGGTTAAGAATGGTATAGAAAAGGGAGAAGCCACAGACTTTATACATACGACCCCAGGAACATGAACTAAGAGGGAGAGGGAGTGCAGGAGGATGGGTGTGCTGTAGGATGGAGGAGAATAGAGGGGAGAAAAAAATTGGGACAACTGAAATAGCTTAATCAATAAAATATACTTTAAAAAAAGAAGTACAACCCCTCAAGGGACTGTTCTCTGTGAGAAGACATGATGTGGCAGGAATACATCAAGTAGTGGTGGCTGTGGTGAAGAAAAATGGGTGTGGACACAACCTGATGGGACAGTGAGAACTGGTGGGAAGGTTCTGTTAAAGTACAGGAGAGAGTTTGGAGTGTTGGAAGAGAGAAGAGGGCAAGAGATTGAATACATTTCTGTAAATTGAAGTTTGGAGTCATGTATTAGTAATTGATTAATGTGTAATTCAATAAACGAACTCAAAACTTAGTGGCCTGAGACAACAATAAACCTTTTTCTCACATGATTTCAGTGGGGAGTGTCTTAGGAGGGTGGTTCTGGCTTAGAGTCCATCATAAGGTGACAGTCAAAGTGTAGGTTTGGCTGTAGTCACCTGAAAGCGTGACTAGGCCTAGAAGAGCCACTTCCACAATGGCCCACTCACATGGCTGTGGGCAGGAGGCCTTAGCTCCTTACCAGACGGACTTCTCCCCTGCAGGGTCTGACAACATACGTGGTGCTGGCTTTCCCCAGAGTGAGTGACCTAAGAGAGTGAGGTGGACACTACAGTGTCAGAAGTCACACACAGACATTTCAACAGTATTCAGTTGGTTATACAGGTCAGCCTTATCCAGTGGGTGGGGCCTGTGCAAAGGCATGAATTCCAGGGAGTGAGAACCGGGGGGGCCACCTGGGAGGTCAGCCACCGTAGACATCCTTAAATGTTTGAGGAGGGCAGGATGAGAGACAGACTATTTCACTTAGGGCCATATCCAGTAAATGCTTTGTTGCTTGGGCAGGACTTGAATGCTTCTGGGTCCTGGCTTTATGTACCCATTTTAAAGATGGAAAATATTACCCTAGCTCAATTGCCATGAAGAATTGGCTGCTCTTGGTGCCATCCAAATCCACGTTGCTTTCACAGGGTGAAACTAACATTTAAAAAATATGTTGAGAGGCTCTTAATGACAGTCCGCACTTACACAGTAAGTGGACTTCAGAACCCAGGTATGTCTTGCCCCAAAGTCTGAACTCATTCTATCTATACTATTGTTTCTAAATTGTTTTTGCATTGTTTCTTATTTATTTATTTATTTATTTATTTATTTATTTTTAACGTTTAACAAAACATAACATACATTCTTCAAGGGGAAGCATTATTTCTTATTTTTCTTGCCATTTCATCATCAAAAACAGTGTTTTGAACAGAGTAGGTTGTCTTAATTTTATCAGTAAATGGTTCAGTACCTTGGGAGAGGTTTCAGCTGGGGTTCTGTCAGGAAAATAGAAGCCACTGTAGATATTTCAGGTGGAAGTGAATTCCAGTAGGGAAATAGAGGCCTACTCCACATGGGAAGGGCTGGGGGCAGGAGTGGGGAGGGCTGCTGCTCACTGTCAAGGAATCTGTAAGCCCAGGCATCCCTGTGAAGCTGGCACCAGGGCCTCAGCTGCCAGCAGCACCTGGCTAATGCTCAGGAGGGCGCCCAGGAACCCACTGCTGCCTCCAGGAAACAACTTCTCCTTCTCATCCATCTTCCAGATCTGGGATTCTCTCTCATTTGTAGAGTCTAGCCAAAGCCCTGATGGCAAGGAATGCTGGGAAATGTAATTCCTACATTTTCAACCTCTGTGGTGTGAAGGGGAATTTATAAGGGTGGGGAGTGTTATTGGGCATCAAAAGATACTGTCTGGTGCAGACAGGCGAGGCTTTCAGATGATCATGGCTGATCTTCAGGGGAACTTGCGTTTGCTAATTATCACACAATGTTCTTTGGAGGGCTAACATCTCAAGAGACAGATAGCTAAAGTCTGAATGAAATTATCTTATTTTTGAGGATGTTAAGTAGCAATCATCATTCATAATGACAATAACAGCATAGTCATTATGGCCACAGTTTCAGAATTTTAAAACTGAGGTGTGAATATCTGGTCTGCGACCTTGAGGAAGCTGTTTAACCTTCCTCCTCAATTTCTCATCTCTAGGATGGGGATAACAGGATCTCACTCATAGGCTTATTGTGAAGATTAAATAAATGAAGTTAAAACATAAAATACTCTGCACAAGGCTGGGAACCAACAGACACTTAAGAAGTGAGAGCTATCTGTATTTGTTATAGTATATCACCATTTACAATACATCTCAACACATGGGACCTCATTTGACAAACCTAGTTAGGTAGGGACACAGGAAAAGAAAAGAGCAAGAGTGAGAGACAAGGACTCAGGAGAAGGTTTAGAGGGCAATGGGAAAGCCCTGGGTTTGGGAGACCAGGGTCCGGGACTAGAGGGGGAGGTGGCAGACTGGCTCCAGGGAGAAGAGAGGCCTTGGAGATGGCAAACCCATCTTGTCAACAATTTCCTTCCAATGGCTCTGTTGAAACGGGAGGATAGGAAATACAAGTGAATACTAAGAGGCTATAAAAGCTCTGAATGCTAACATCTGAATGATGACCATGGTTTTAGATACTTTTTTTTTTTTTTGGCCAAATGCTAAAGCAGAAAATGTAAATGCTGAGGCCTGTATTTGGTGCCAGTTCCAGCCATAGAGATTCTATGGCTCCATCTAAGAGTGGGGACTGTTGTCTTTTCTGGGTCAATTAACTTAGTCTAATTACTTTGGGAATTTGTTTTGTTTTTTTCCCCCCCCAGATTAATCACAGATGAACTATTTCAACTGATTTTAGGGTTTTTCCCTTAACTGATTACACAGGAAGTATGCTTAGACCTTCATGGGCTTCACCGTTCCTGTCCTTGTCTTTGGGGGGACAGCAGCTCCATTGCGCGTGTCCCAGGCGGTCTTGGAGGAGCACTGTGCTCCCGAAGGAGGGCAGGGATTTATGGCCACACTCCTGAGGGGCTGGACCTTTGCCGTCAGTACCCTGAGGGCCACCATTCTGGTTGTCCTTAGTTTTTAACATGGGTAGTTGGTCTTTTCTCAATCTTTTATGAAAATGAATCAAAGCATTTGTAGATTTTTTTTTGCTATTTCTATGAACACACAACACATTCTGACTTAAAGTGCTCTCTATGCAAACTTGGATTTAAATCAAGTTCACTGGCAACCCTTCATAACCAGGCTTCAGCCCCCTAATCCCAAACAGAAATTATGAAGCTGGTGCTATTAATTACAGCTCTGCCTCTTATTAACTGTGTACTTGAGTTATCTTTGTTACCTCCGTCAACCTGTTTCTTTTTGTGTAAATATAGAATAACTACTATTTCCTGGAGTTCTTGTGAATATTAAGTAGATCCCATATAAAGCACACAGTGCAGTATTGGGCACATAGTGAGTGCTCAGTAAATAATTATCATCATCATCATTATGTAGCATTAAGTCCAAGGTCATTCAGTTAGCCCCAGGTCATACAATTAGTAAAAGGCTGAGTCAAGAGTTGACCCCGGCAGAGACTAACCCCCCACCCCCGCACCCTGCTCTTTCCACTATAGATCTCTGCCTCCCAGTTGAGAGAGAGATTCAAGATGTGTTTATTCCCTAACAGGTGAGTCAAGGAAATAAATGAACATAAAAAAGCAATGGAAGGAAGTGTGTGATAAGGGGCCAAATAAGATGAAGAAAAGGAAGTGCTAGAGCAGCACAGAGATGAGAGGCTTAAATTAGGTTTAAAGTGAGATTTGTTAAGCAGACAGGAGGGAGAAGGGGCCTTTTTGTTTGGCTTGATCCTCTTGTCTGATCAGAAGCCCAGAGTCAGATCTTTCTTTCAGACTAGTTCAGACTTGGGTTAAGTCCTGGCTCTCCACTTACCACTGTGTGAACCCAGGGACGTCACTTCACCTCAGTCTGGGTCTTGATCTCCAGTTCCCTGAAACAAGGGAGTTAGACTCTGTAAAGCTCCTCCCAACTCCAACTTGCCCTAGGAGAATATAGCACTCTGTTTTCCTGCGTTCTGGGCATTTTGTACGGTTACGTTGTTTTACTTTGGATTTGTTGATTTTTAAGTGACAAAAACCCAATCAGCGTCAAGTCAGAGGTGAGAAAGGAAGGCAGAGGGAGGGATGAATACAAGACTCTAGGGATCTCTCGCTTTTACATGAGGAGCAAGGCATTCAGCTCTCACAATTGCAGAGAGCCAAGATTCTTGAATTATCTCTACCTGTTTCTCTCTCTCTCTCATTTGTCCTTTTGTCTCTTTTTCTTGTTTCACAGTTCTTTCCTTCTCTTATTTCTCTTTGCAAACAATTTCTCTGCTTGCCCTTCAGCATACAAAGCCCCCAAATGTGCAGTCTACCCAAACACCTGCCTTGGCTCCCCAGTTTACAGTACTTCACAGGAATAGCTCAGTAACACAATCTGTGCCCAATTCCAAAATTTTGGGAAGGAAATCTGACTGGCGCAGCTATGGTCCGGAGATGCTTCTTGGTCTTGTCCTGCAGTGGAGGCCAGCACCTCTCCTTAGGCAGGGGTGTAGTGAGGGTAAGAAGGGCAAGCCCCTCTGGTACTCATCCTTTCCTGGCACTGTATCAGATTAGATACATCGCCCCCACACTGTCAGCTCCTGGTCCATCATTGCATCTCCTCTATCTAACAGTATTTGTGGAAACTGAGATGACGCATAATAAAAACGCCTAAGGTCTAAATACATCTTTACAGGTTACATCATGGGGTTCCCACACATGATCTTATTGGACCCTCACCACAGCTGTTAGGAGGAATAAGTGTGATCATTACCTCCATCTCATATTTGAAGAAAATGAGGCAAGTCCAAGATCATTACTAGTAAGAGGTTGAATCAGGATTCCCATTTAAATATTCTGGCTTGAAATTCCAGCATGTGACGAGGTGATTGATTGCTCAGGATCCTTCTAATCCTAGTTAATGTTAACCAATCTAAACACAGGCAATATATATCACCGCATTTTCAAAAACTCCCATGCCCTTTTGCTTCTTGGTGATTATTTCCATCTCCTTCTCTCAAGTTTCACTTTGTATCACAATATGGCAAGTAAGATGTTGCACTTTTTAAAAACTGCAACACATAGGCTCTCATTTTGTCAAAAATACATTTCATTTGAGAGCAGAAAGACTGGAGAGGAACTAGGAATTTCACAATAGAAAGAGAAAGGCTCATAAAGTGCCGCCTGGCTGGGTCACTAATGAACGCACTAGACTCCGCTCCGAGGCCATCTGGGACAAGGTCTGAGAACCTGGCCGAGGTTCCCAGGATAATGGTAGTCAGTCGCAGGCTGCCTCCTGCCTCAGGCACCTGCGTGCAAGGCCCTCTGTTGT
>PVKM010036186.1:0-14882 GCA_004027735.1 Carollia perspicillata
TGTGGCCATCACATTCAAAATGACTGAGTGAATAGAGCAATGGGTCTGTATCGAATTTTGCATTAAGGTTGAATTCCTCCAAGGAAACTATTTGGATGATTCAGAAGGTTGCAACTGTGAACAACTGGTGATTGGCAGCTTCATCATTACAATGCACCCACTCATGCATTACAACTTATACAGAGTTTTTTGGTGAAACATCAAATCACCCAGGTGAGTCAGCATCCCTTTAACCCAGATTTAGCACCCTGCAACTTCTGGCTTTTCCCAAAACTAAAATCACCTTTGAAAAGGAAGAGGTTTCAGAATATTGATGAGACTCAGGAAAATATGACAGGGCAGCTGACGACAACTGGGAGAACTGTGTGAGGTCCCAACATGCCTACTTTGAAGGGGACTGAGGGGTGATTGTCTTATGTACAATGTGTTTTATATCTTGTATCTTCTTCAATAAATGTCTCTATTTTTCATACTACATAGCTAGATACCTTCTGGACAGACCATGTATACCAGCCAAAATGTAAAATTTAAATCTTGTATAGTATAGTCTACCTTTGGGTTCAGATTTAACAATCTGATTGAAAGAATAGTCAAAAGCAAGAAGCAAAGAAAAAGAGTGAAAAATACTCTGAATCAAAGCAAGGAATAAAACAAAGGCTGAAGAGTACAAATCAAGATAATAGTTAGATGATGCCTGCAGTTTTGTGTATATTTGAAAGAAGTAGTGGTAGGATTTACAAGGCCACGATTAAGACTTTGAGTAGATAAACAACTCTGTGGTTCTTTAATATCCACATAAGACCTCAGAAAAATTAGAAACTTTATATTTGTTTTAATATACAATGTTTACAAGTTACCTCAGCTTCAGCCCCATACTCCCATGACCTGCCACACCAACTTTTCAATGTCTTTGAGGAAATATTACACTCAGTTTTCAACAACTTAGCTAAGTATACAAGATGAAAGAATAATTATGGGCAACCCCTGCCCACCTTAGGTAAATGACACAACATATCAATACTATTCACTAGTGGAGGCAAGGATGCCTGGCCTGGTTCCCCCCTGAGGAGGTCTACTCTTTGTCTGCTCTTTTAAATACAGCAGTGGATGGCAAGGAATGCTCTCCACATCTCCCAGCTCTCACCTTTCTTTTTTTCTGATCCTGAGCTCCACATTCTTGTTCCCACAGCTGTGTTTCATGCTGGTGTCTCACTACTGTCTCAGCTAACTTTTTTGTTTTTCCATCTCAGGTATTATTTTCTGAGCCCTCTTTCATACAGACATTTTCAGATATGATAAACTATTATTAACTGACTCAGACCTACAATTATAAAGGTTGGCAACTAGATCTGTAGTAAGATAGAATAGTAGAAGAAACTTATCTGTGTCTTCTGTAGAAATAATTCTTACTTCTAATGAGGTAGTCACGAGAAATCCTTGATTGCTTAGTCTAATAGGCAAGGTAAGGAGAAATTATTATAGGCAATTATTCATCACTACATAGCAGTATAACATGGTAACACAGTTCTTTATACAATACACTAATCACAGGCTTGATCAAGAGCCACTGAACCTAGAAAAGAGTCACCTGCCTTGTTAGACTATTAATTGTTTCACTTAAGTCTACAAAGATGTTTCTTTATAGATATAATATATACTATATATATTATATAATTCTTTATAATATGCATTACATTATAAACAAATATTTAATGTGTATTATATTATATATAAAAATACATTATTTTCTCTAGCTATACTGGTATGACATATGGGGTGTTCAAATGCACTCTTTTCATGCTATCTGCTTACATATATCACTATGCATGCACACTTATTGCCATCAGGGGCCACTGAAGAAGGTGGAGAAGGTGATGGAATGGGTGGTTAAAAAATTTATGTTCTACTCAGCCTGTTTTTAGAACTAGGTATGATTTCCATGTTCTGGATTTATTCCTCATATGGATAGAGGGTCAGTGCCAATATCTAACTATTTATTTTCTTTTTCATAAGACATTGTCAGATTCTGAGCTAAGAGTATTCCCAGAGACTAATGGAGCTCATTTTTAATAAAAGCCTTTGTGAAACCCTGGGGACAAGCAGGTCCCAAAAATGAGAACTATTCTTCCAGCCCAGCACAGTATCCAGCACAGCTCTGGCTCATGGAATATCTGTGGCTTTGGGAGCAGTAGAAGATAGAACCTGTGACAAAGACTTGTTCATGTTGGGACCACTGTTAACAATGGCAAAGGAAGGGTTCCAGTAATCAGATTGTAAGAATAGGATAGTAACAAGGAAGGTCAGAGCAGGAGAGAAGGACAATAGGGTTTCCATATAGATACAGCAAATGACAGACAACTTTATTCATGCAAGTTGTTCCCTTGGGAATGTACCTGTAATGTTGATTCTTTGTTGGGTGTCACAAAGTTCCCACCTGTATGAGAAGATAGGGATGGAGCCATTACAATGTAAATATAAAGCAATTTTGACTTCACTTGTCTACATAGTCTTTAAGACTAGGAGTTATAAAGAAAAATAAAACAAACAAACAAACAAAAAAAACTTTCACAGTAGTGATGTTTATTTGAGGAGGAATGAAAAATAAAAATCATTAGTAAATTAACAAACAACAAATACTGGTGAGGATGTGGATAAAAGGGAAGCCTAGTGCATTGTTGGTCGGAATGAAGACTGGTACAGACACTGGAAAACAGTATGAAATTTCCTCAAAAAATTAAAACTGGAACTACCTTTGACCCAGTTATTCCATTGCTGGGAATAAACCCTAAGAATCCCAAAACACCAATTTAAAAGAACATATGCACCCCTATGTTCATAGCAGCACTATTTACAATAGCCAAGAGCTGGAAACAGCCTAAGTGCCTATTAGTAGATGAGTGGATTAAAAAACTGGTACATTTACACAATGTACATTTACACTGGTACATTTGCAGCAGAAAAAAAGAAGGAATTCCTATCTTTCGAGACAGCATGGCTGGAACTAGGGACTATCATGCTAAGTGAAACAAGCCATTCAGTAATCTAATAAGAGGAATCTAATGAACAAAAACTAGTGAGCATAACAGAACCAGAGGCATAGAATCATGGAACAGACTGGGAGCAGTAAGAGGGGAAGAGGGAGATAAGAACTGTTCAAAAGAAGGTGAATCGACTGGTCAAGGAATATATATGAAGGACCCATGGACATGGACAACAGGGTGGGGATTGACTTTAGAAGTAGGGGGCAGGCAAAGGGGGAAATAATTGGAACAACTGTAACAGCATAAACAATAAAACATAAATAAATACAAATAAAAAGTGGTAGCTCTCATTTTTTTATTTTTACTTTAAATTAATTTTGTTGCATTTTGGAAACATTTTAATCTTGACTTAAAAATACATCAGAAAATTTGAGTTTCTAGAGTTTTTTTTCTTAAAAGTCTCTACATAATTTCAATAAAAGTGCATTGGAAAAATGCACTTGCTAAAGTCCTGATGCTTTTATTATAAGCAATCCCAATCAGTTTTGTGTGTTGAATCTAGTTTTCATTTGATTGATTGATTGAGTTATGAATTGCATTATAGCTGAGAGGTTATGTATGGCATTTGGCACTGAGATTAAAAAAGTAATCATAGGTTGTATATTATTTTTAAGAACCTGCTGGTATCAAGCTGTTATTTTTTTTTTCAGATTTCTCCAAGGACATTCCTTAGTTTTGCTATATATCTTCCTATAAAAATTTTTGATGGAAAAAAAAATTCTGGCTCAAAGTAAGTATGTTTAATTGGTTTTATACATACTGAAATCATTTTAAAAAAGAAGCTTGTTTACATCAAATAAATTCAACTGTAGCACCAAGGGTTAAAAGCAGTAAATTCCTGCTTTTATGTACTTTTCAAGTTTGGTTAATGAGAAGGTCAAATGGACTGAGTAATACATCTGTACTGGGATCTGCCAGTACCAGCTCTTTTATAATCCAAAACAGCCTTGAACTGCAACAAAATTCTTCACTAAAAAGTTGTCCTTCAAAATGAAGAGTCTCTTGTTATTACTATGTTTTAACTTAAAACTAAAGTATGTTGTTCACTTTTAAAAAGAAATGTTTAATTTTTTTCTTTGAATGGGTTTTGCTGATCAAAGCATATAACCCTCATAAAAAATTCATGGGTGTACATGGAAAACTAACTCCAAGATGTTGCTGTACTTTTGCACATGAGCAGACTGCTGGCAGCTAATCTCCCTGATTATGCAAAGATGGAATTACAGCAAGAATTACTGACAGGCTGGTACGTTTGAATTCCCACTCCAAAACTAGTGAGTTGTTTCCTTTATGTTCTGTGACAAATGACCTACCTAGCAGCTTGGCCATGCAGAGACACTCGGAACAAGCAGAGAGCTGACATGACTGCTGATACTGCTCAAGGTTGATTGCAAAGTGCAAATTCCTACTGAGAACAGATTTTTTTTTTCAGTATAATCAGGTAAATATTCTCTAAACAAAAAATGTTCCATGCACCGATTCTTGAAATTACTATCAAGTATAGTGGTAAGTTCAAAGAACATTCAAATATTGTATGTAAAATTGATTGTATGTAAAATTGATTTAGAAACAATATAATCAACAATAGTATATATGTGTATGTACAATACACATACATATAAGCATATATGTGTGTATAGATATACATATATATGCATATAGACAGATACACACACACACATACACTGACTAGGAACAAAAGTTGAAATAAAAATGTCAACTGTGAATTTTTCCCTCTTTGATCTTTGATTTAATATAATCAAAATATATAATAAAACACATATAATATTTAGTAATAGATGATCAGGAGACCCCGATTACTTTCCCAGATTTTACATTGCACTGTTAATTATATTTTTAGTAAGCTAAAATTTATGTAAGGATTAATATTTCTGTTAGATTTCTTGCTATCGGAGTCACGCTTTCCTCTAAAAAAGCATGTCTAGATCAGTGTTTGTCTTACTGCACTCCACAAAATAAAGGAAACTGGTAGACCATCCCCTAGGGCAAGAGGTTCTGAAGATAGATTTTAGAATAGATTTTTGGATTTCTTGATTGATTTTAGGATAGATTTTGAGACGCCTTATCAACAGATATAAGAAAACCAAATAAATATGAAGCAGTCTTCACAGCTAGACATACAGAGAAAATGAAAACCCGAACAGTGCCACATGCTAAATGAAAATAGAAACCCACCTCAATAAATATAAATCTACTCCCAGGAAGCATCCAACTATAAAGTAGTCATGGGATAATAGGGTTGTTTTCTCTGATCAAAGAGAGATTGTTTCTATACACAATTAGAACTATCAGATGAAACCGTACTCAAATTGCTTTGATTGCTGTTACTATACAGGGCAGGGGTTCTTTATAGCCTACAGATATGCAGATGAAGCGAGTTGCTTGGTTTGATGGAAAATTCTAGGAAAGCCCCAGAGACCATACAGAGGGATGAGACAAATTTACCAACCATTCATTACTGATCCATGATCCTAGGGCCTGACCTGTGAGGAAAATAGGACAAATAATATTTCCTTTAATATACAAATGATCAAATGAAAGTCCAAAATGGTGAAATGGTTAAGCACACAGTTAGGAGAAAATAAGATGTGAACTCAACCTTTCTAACTCCAAGTGAAATATTCCTTCCATTATGCTAGATTCATTTGCAACCTAGTCTTTTTTCTCATGCTTTTTTTCCCATTTCTTGCTACTTTATTTCCAAGTTTTTCCAATACTCCAATCAATTTTCAATTCTCTCTAACAAATTTTTGACATTTTATCCTGTATGCTAGGTATTAACTTTAGTTATTTAGGCATTTCAGGATAAACAGAGATGATCTGATATCCCTCCAAATTCAGAAGTTTCTAAATTTGAAGTTATAATCCTCACTGGACTATATGAATGAATTACTGCAAATTGTCTGTATTAATACATATATTTTTTCATCTAAAGTTACATAACACAATTCATTTTTGAAAATTGTAGTTGTTTTAAAAAATTGTAGATGCTCTGCCTTCTTTAGCACCAATTACAATGCTATCATCTATCTCTGAAAAAAATTCTTTGATTTTCATTTAATTAAAAAATAGTTTCTGGGTGAAAATCATTTGGAGGCAAATATGCTTAAAAACTATTATGACCTTAGTGCAGTGGCTGAATATTCGCATTTACTGATTAACTCAATCACCGAGACAATTCTGATGACTTTCATATGTATCGATATCCTTTGTTCAAGACAGGCAGGATTTGTCCATTACACCTTTTTCCACTCTTCACACGATTCTAATTGAAACTAAAATGAATGGGTAGAAAATTTTGTTTATTCAACCCTTTTCAGTTCTCATGACTATAGTTTTCAAATTACAAAGAACTTGACCATAAGATGAGCTTTATTCAAAATTTAAAATTGTGATTTTTCCTGATACTGGTATGATTTGTTCCCCCTTTGCTCTCAGATAGCAACTCTGGTCAATTTATCATGTTGATAAGTTGTTTATTGTTTGTGCTACTTATTTAAGAAGCAGAATATGTTAAGAAAATGGGAGATGTACCCCTCTGCACGTTAGCTGATGAGGTGCCAAAAAATACATAATTATGCAGAATCTTTTAATCCAAAAGTTTCTGGTATATCTATCATAAACACATTTTGTTCTCAGTAAATGACTCCATGTTTTTACCTCAAAAATAAAACTGTACATATCAAATTCTCACTCATCCCTCAACCAGCTTTATTTATAGCATCACTTCCTCCTTCTCAGTAATGCAAACTTTTCTCGCCTCTTTCAGGCTGTTTCCTATAATACCTCTCTAGATCTCTTTTACTCTCTTCTCCTCAGAGACTTGCTTTCTGAATTATATCCCTGCTCTGTTTTCAAATTTTCTCTCTCCCAAGTCTGTCCCTTCAATACATAAAGATATAAATTCTCTATCATTTTAAAACAAAGCAAAAACTGCATAAGAATAAACCCACCCATGTCACTGTATGTGCCAAATACCTAGTTATCTCAAAGTAGTTTCCTTTAGTTTTAAATGTGTGGGTTCTATGTAATTTTATTTTCCAGTCTTTTATTTTCTCCTAGGACTTTACTCCTTCACCAGAGTTTTTGTTTCTATGGGTTCCCAAATCTATATATCAGCCAAAATTACCGCACCAGTTTATTCATTTCCTCATTGGAATCCTCTATTTGAATATCCCAAAGATATACCAAAATCAGGATGTACATAATAGAATTCATTATCTTTCCACCAAAATTCATTCTTCTTGAACTAGTTGCTGAAAATGACATTTACCCAATTACCTAAAGTGCCCTAGGCTAAGTATTCATCTTATCACCCCATCCAGCTGTTCACCAAGATTTCTATTCTGACTTCTTTTATATCTATTAAACTCATCTTTCCATTTTGATTCCTTTTTGGCCTGAAGCATTTGGAGATTATACCAATTCCCCTCAAAACCTCTTATTTAAAAAGAAATAATTAGAAATTTGAAACCATTAATATATAATGAAGATAATAAAATGAATAAATAAAATAATGAAGTAGTGTATAATGCAGATGGGTTCATACAGGAAAAATGTTGATTTCACTTTAGGAAAACCAATGGTAGTAATGCAGCTCATTAAAGAAGAAAGAAAAATAAATTTCTCAATATATGATAAAAATAATTAGATAAAATCCAAAGTATTTGAAAAATAACAGCATGTACTTATTAAAAAATGTGATCTTTCCTAGCTGGCACTGTAACTGAGGTGCCAGGACTCCCACTTTTGTACATTTCAGCAGCTTGTGGGTGGCAGGGCCCATAGTGACAACACTAAATCCCATTGCCTCATTGATTTCACTGTGAGATAAATTCTGTGGTGAGAGAATCTGTTGTAGTAAATATGGAATTCAGAACGTTTAGTGATAGTGATTCTGGCAGAGGCAGGACAGGCAGAGAAAGCAAGTTCACAATTACAAGAAATGTCTGTTCCAGGTAGGATATATCACTGCCTCCTCCACTGAGGAAGGAGAACAATGAAATCAATCTTTCACCAAGCAACCTGATGGTCCTCCCAGGATAAGAGGCTATAATTGGGGCTCAGTTTTATCTCTGCTAATCTGGGGAGTTTCTGCAATAGCAATAGCCTCAGCCAAGGAAAATCCACATTGCTAAATCCAGGTATCACCTCCACCCTGATGCTATAGCCTTTTTGCTTAAGAGACCATTGAGCAGGGGCAAGAGTGATAGGGCATGTTGCTTGGTATTTGCATAATGAGTCACCTTGTCCACTGCACCACCGGTATCTTCTGCAATGAATGCCCTTCAGTGAGCAATTTGTGGGTAACAACTGTTCTCACAATGTGAATGCATTCCAAGAGATCTATGCACATACTTCTAAACTCCCAACCCTCTTTTCCAAGTGTCCAATATTTTTCTTTTTAAGTTTGAAAAAATTTGACCAAATGTTAAGTAATGGTCACTAACTGCCTGAGCTTTACCTCTGATTATCTGTCCTTCCAAGCAAGTTTACATACAGCTTTACTACTAGACAGCCTGCTGACCCCCAAAGACTTCCTTCTCTGCTATCCACAGTCACAGTAAATGGGGCTGTGATGCTGTACCTAACTATGCCAGCAAATCCTGCGCAAACACCTGAAAACAAGGCTTGATTGCTTTCTCCTTCTCTCAACTTCACATGGATTAGTTAGTTTACAGGCTTAGCTGCTGAACAATGAGACCCCAAATTAGTGCCTGAAATAAGACAGAAGTATGTTGCTTCAAGATGTTAGAGCAAAGCTGGTAAAGTAGTTCTGATGCCTTCAGTGGGTGGTTTTCATCATCGGCTCCAAGGCTCTCATTTGAATGATTTCCCAAATATGGAAAGGAGGAAGGTACATAAAGAACATACATCAATCTTTTTAATGACAAGAAGAAGGAGGGCATCCATTATTTCCTATGACATTCCACAGTCAAGAACATAGCTCTGACATAGTTGCAAAGAGTTTATAAATACAGCCCTCAGGTACATAGTCATTTCCCCAGCTAAAATGACATCTCTATTGGTAGATGCAAGAGTAGATAATAATGACTACTCACAACTGGTCATTGTAGAGTTTCGGGTACTTTATTTATTAAAACCCCAAAATTCCACTCCAAAACATATGTCCTCTTATACATTGATCCAGAAAATATCACCATGATCATCAATACTAATACAGCATTTAATGAACTATTAAACACTATATATACATATAATCTAATACATACATATTAGTATTGATGATCATATATATTAGTTAATCCCCATAGCAGTCCTATGAATTAAGTGCTATTTTTTTCAATTATACAGATGGGGAAACAAGTAAAAGAGAGGTTAGCACAGTAAGTAAGAGACAGATATGGAATGTAGAGTCATGTGTAAGTCATATCAGTAGGGGGATATTCTTATGTAACAGCATTGGTTATAATAGCTAAGACAAAATAAATCAAACCAAAAATGGAAAACAGTTCCAATGACCCTCACAGTAAAACAGGTAAATAAGCTGTGGTACTATACATTAATATAGTGGAACTCACTGTAACAGTCAAAATTAATGGCCTCTCTCTGCTGGAAGTTGCCCTTGCACAGGGTAATAGAATAAACTATGTGTAAAAACATGGGTAGCTCTAGAAAAATATTATTGAGGAAAGAAAAATGAATTATAAATCGATATGTATTGTATGACTCCTTTAATGTAAAGTTCAAAAAAACTCTAAGCAAAATATATTGGGTAAATTAAAAATTCATGTTAAAATAATAAAATAGAAGTTAATAAAAAGTTCACTGTAGGTTTGTGCTATTGAATGGAGGGGAGAAAATTGAGAGGTATGTGAAGAAGACTTTCATGCTAACAGTTATATTTTGTTTCTCAATCTGTATCTATTCTATATTTGTATCTAATCTGTATCTATATCTCTATGCCTTGTACATATTTTATAAACTTTTACATATCAATTTAATATTTAATAAAAATTTTCTTAAAAATTTATAATAAATCAAATTCACTAAATTTAAAAATAAGTCCATAGACTAAAGTATAGAGTTTTTACATTTTTACACAATCAGATCTTTTATATTGCTCTTAAAAATGAATAATTTAGAATATTGTGTAATGGAAGAACTTCAGAAATCAAGTATATTGTGACCTTTGTGACATTGAATTACATGAATTACATGTAGGAATGAAGAATGAGAATCTATGATGACAATTTAAAAAATAGGTGAGAAATAAGAAACAAATTAAAATTATTTCAATGCATTATTGAATGTCAAACAATTGTATTATTTATTAACTTTATTAAAGCGAATTATTTACCCATGCAGAAATTAGAAGAATGTGTTAAACTAAATGTGTCATATCACATCTTTGATGCTAACAAGTCCAGACACTAAAAATATTTTGAAGAAAGCATGATATCCAGGCTATTGCAAATCAAGTGCAACTTCTTACACCAAGAGAGGTTTCAAACACTTCATAGAAGGATCATTTACTTTCTCTCTCATTATTTGTTAGAGAACATAAAATTGTAGCACTTCACTGTGTCTACAAGGAAAAAAAAAGTTCAGTTCTTTCTTTGGCCTTAGCTTATCTCCATTTGCAAGTATACGCTTTTTGTCTGTGTGTATTTGACAAGATTGAAGTAAAATTATGTACAACTGCCTTGGGATATAAATCACCAAAAGCAAGAAATCTGAAAAATTGAGATGCATAAATCATTGTCAAGTAGAAAAGTGTCTAATATTGTTAGTAAAGAGAAAACACGAAAGAGGAAGAATGAATTAGCTTAAGAAACCCCACGGCATTTATCTAAATGATGCAAACATTTCTCTCAGAGAGAAGAAACTTTAGCACCCCAGATATCAGTAAAACCACACACCAGCAAAGGCCTTTGAATTAATGAGGAAAGAGAATGGAGGTGTTCATGCACTCCCCTGTCACTTCCTCTTGCCTCAGACACACACCCACCGAAAGGTACTGAGTATATGCTATCTCAAGGCCTTTAAAAGATATGTTTATGTAATGTCATCATTTCATCCAAATTAAAATTCATGAATAAAAACTGCTTTAATTTATTGAGCAATAGCTAGATGCCAAACATTTGATGTAGAGTGTCTAGAAGCCCTGTGAACAGTGTTACAAAGCAGGCACAATCATCACTACTTTTAGGATTGATGAATGTGCAGATTAACAAAGTTAAGCAACTTTCCCAAGATCACACATCTAAGAAGTATGGATTTGAACCTAGTTGTCCCTGCCTACAAAGCCCCCTATTTTCCACTATAGCAAATTGCTTCATGAAGGTCTACTAAGCTGTGAGAATGATTTTACATTTTTTTCACATTATGGGATGGGCAGGACGTGTAAATGCTTTCCAAATAAAACTCTTCAGCAGAAGGTAGAAAATTTGTTTAATGACATATGTATTGTCCATCCATATTTAATATTTATATAACAGAATTTGTCAGAAACATGCCAAATGTAATGCCTACCTTAAAGTTAAAATAAAACCAAACATCAATTTGGAAACTTAGGCCTGTTCTTAAACTATCTAAGTTGTAATGAAGGAGTTAAGAGAAGACTAATGAATTCAGAGTAGGAAGAATAGTAACTAGATAGTAATTAAAATGAAAATTTGAAATGATGAAACCTTAAATTATAGCTACTAAAGTCAATGTTTTATTAAACAAGATATTAAAAATAAATATACTGGGGCTTTCTGATTAAAAATGTATCCTCCAAAGATTGCCTCCTATGGTAAATCAAGGTGTGCCTGGGGGAAAAGAGACATTTTTAAAGCTAGAAATAAAATTGTTTCAGCATAAGCCTAAGATCATCCAAGGCTTACAGAACTCTTGAAATGGGAGATCCTCTCTTCTATATCTACATGCATAATTAAATAGATGAGTAGATATGATAGAGCTATTTGACATAGTACATCACAGCAAATACTCCTGTGAAAAATAAGTATTTTCACGCTAAGCATTGAGGAAATTCTTTTCCAATGTTCCGAACAATCTGATATTCCCAAAACAACTTCCTTTCTACTAAAACACGCACACACACACACACCACACACACACCACACACACACAAACGGCCTCTCATCAAATCAAGCAAGCACCAAAGAAGTTATGAGCGCTGTGACATGGCTATACTTAAAACTTATCTGACCTATATCATAGAAACTGAATTAGTGGTTAATAACTAAAAAGATGTATTTCTCATCAGGTATGCAATTGCGACTTTAATGTGTATAAATAATTTGTAGGTCATTAAAGTAGACTTCAATGTTCCTAGGCTGAACAAGATTTTTATCTCCGAAAGCCTGGAAATAGCCATGATTGCAGGTCACTCAGACAGTCATCGTTCATTCCATCTATTTGCCCAGTTTGTCCATCTCACTTGCTCTTTACACTCTTTTCTGAAAAATGGTATGTGAACTGGTTACAAGCCTCGGCTTTCTGATGAGGAAGAAGATGGCTGCGAATTCTGGTTTCATTAATGACCTGTTCTCACCAGCAATGAACCACAGTAAGCTAGATTTTTAAACTATCAAACAAGGCTAAAATTAGCACTTACTATTGGTGTCGTGAGGACAGCTCAATAAATAACACACACTTTCTTACTTGAACTCTGAATCAGTGGAGAAACAAAAAAAGTCAGCATATGGAGACTAAAACATCTCACATGTTATTTTTAAGATTTACCTTCATGATTATGATTTTTGAATATGAGCAAGTGGATGGACCTTCTGACATGGCACTGCAGTATTAGACAGATTTATCCATCATGCAAGCCTGACCTTACAAAGCGCACAGCAGTGAACACATGCTGTGTTCTAGGACCTCACTCCCCAGAAAGAGCTGTCCAACCCAAGCATGTCCAACTTCACCAGGCAGAGAGGTAACTCCATCTGCCCTGGTGGCAAGAGAGTAAAAGAGCCACAGAGAGGAAAATCACAAAAGAGAGGTCCCTCCACAAGAAAGGCAATGTTAGAAATGGGAAGTAGTGCTCCCTACCTTTTATTTTTAATGTGTGGAGTTTAAAATTAAAAAATGAATGAAAAGCACTTATAGCACAGTACATTTTCAACAAATAGTTAGTGCTGTTATTTTGTATATGATCAATGGCCTTTATTGTTTTCATTCTTAAAATAAAACACTTCTCCAAGAATGCCTAAAATGGCGAATGCTGTAAAATAAGTGTTTGTTAAATGTGTGAAATATAAATGTGTGGTTTTCTCTGTTTTCAGATTTCAGGAAATATTTTCCTCATTGGCATTTCTAAACACCCATCCCCATAAATAGAGGAAACTTCTGTTAGTAACACAATCTGAGATTTGAAGAGCAAAGCCAAAGATGCTGATGAGACAATGATGAAATAGATACTATTATACCTGTTACAGACACGCTGTTATGGAAGTTGTATTATTTCTGGAATGCAATTTACAATACATGTGAACAGCTTAAAAGTGGTTTCAAGTATTTTGACTTAATAATTTTACTTATGGGAAAATATCTGAAGACCTAAGAAAATATGAAAAATTCATTATAAACCATAATTTTCATGTCAGGAATATTTTGAATAATTTTTAAAAATGAAATTATTTAATTCTCCTACAATATGAGCATGGATTAAACTATTCTGGTATACTTTTTATGTAGCAATAAAGTTGCTCTAATAAATAATTTTATGAGTAGGAAAAATAATCAGGAAGTGGAAAAAAGCTTATAAAATTACATATTCAATAATTTAATAAAATATATGTAAATGACTGTATTTCAATGAATGATTGAGTTGAATCAATCATTCAAATGATTCATTGAAATACAATCAATCATTTACATATATTTAATGCAAATATACACAATCATTTGCATATATTTTAATGTAAATATAAATTCTATATTTACTCAGTGCAATGCACTACACTATTTTCTGGAAGTACTATAACTGGAACAGAAGTCAGAATGGTTGCTAACCTCACTGTATTGGGTTAGCAATATTTGTGGGCAAAGGCCAATAACAACTAAAATAAAAAGTAGATGACATAATTGTAGGTTGTGATGCTATTAAGACAAACTGTAACCCTGGCTGGTGTGGCTTAGTAGATTGAGTCACTAAGAGCAAACCTAAGAGTCACTGGTTCAATTCCTAGTCAGGGCACATGCCTGGTTGTAGGCCAGGTCCCCAGCAGGAGGTGCATGAGAGGCAACCCACATTGATGTTTCATTCCTTCTCTTTCTCCCTCCCTTCCCTCTGTCTAAAAATAAATAAATAAATAAATAAACTTTTTTAAAAATGTAAACAATTTCCATTTTGGAAAGATGACATTTTAAATGTCCCTAACAACATCTGTAAATAAAATAATCAGATGCTAGATAAAATATTGAATCTGGCAGTTGAGCTGATATGAAAAAAAAGAAGGCTGTAGGTTCCTACAACAAAAAGAAAGACAAAACAGGAAGATAAGTGAGGACAAACAAAGATTTTGCTTTAAAATTTCTTTGAATCTTGGCATCTTTGAGCTTCTTATTTATGGGCACAAGAAATGAAAAGATTCTGGAGGTAAAGTCCAGCACCTCACCAAGGAAGGAAATTTCCAGAAATAAACAAATAGCTAAAATAGAAAAATAAAAAAGTCTATAACTCCCCCAAAAGTAAAATATTCCACATAGATAAATACAGAGAAAAAGTGGACTATTTCCACCTTGATACTCATGCCTTTATAGTCAATTACTATTTGACAGAGGAAACAAGCATATACCATGGGCTAAAGACAGTCTGTTCAATAAGGGATGTTGGGAAAATTG
>PVKM010036187.1:0-14894 GCA_004027735.1 Carollia perspicillata
ACCCAAGCAATACATCAGGGACAGGATAGTTCCAGGAACTACAGCCATGGGAATGAGTCCCAGGAACTAGAGAAAACATGACAAGAGAAAAGTAGAGCAGTTCAAAGTAACCAGTTACAAGACTACTTCCCCACAGTGCACGTTTTCTTTTTTCTTTAAAAACCCTGCACAGAACCACCCCGATGAGAACTGGTCTGAGCTGGGCACTTGCCCCAGCTTGACGGCTTCCCCTCCCTCACACCTGAGGGAACCCACTTTCAATAAACCCCTTGCTTTGCTATTAGCTCGCTGTCTTCTCTTGGTTCCTCAATGGCCCTGATCTCACAACTGCCAACCCAGCTGACCTAAACCTTCCCTCTGCCATCTAGGAACCTGCCATCCTCTCTAGGAACCTGCCATCCTCTCTAGGAACCTGCCATCCTCTCTAGAAACCTGCTATTGATCATGTAAAATTTCAACTAATTTAATTGTATAGTAAATATACTTCTTATAGCCAGGAGGAGATATCACAACTTTCTGATGTCCTATATCATTTGAAAACTTACCATGCATTTTATGTATTGTAATATAATCCTTGGGTAAAGAACACACTTTTAGGGAAATGTTAGAGAAGGATAGAGAGAATGTGGGAGAGTACTTGATATCATGCTCTAAGGGGTGGGAGACACGGGACGAGTGACAAGCGTCACTAGGGAGGAATGGCCATACTGATACATGTGAAACAAACAAATCAAATCACTAGGTGCTTTATGGTACTGAGTTTGTCATGTTTGTATAGCTAATGGTATTTGCCAATCCATGACTCAGTGACCTTCTGAGATGCACTCCAAGAATACTGGTGTAATTCAGACCAAAGTCCAAGGAAAAAAATGTTTTTTCTCAGAAACTGATAGAACGTATTTCCTTAAGAATCAAAAGTATATATAATCACACATATCTCTAATTGTTTTTGCTCTATCCACTTGGGAGCTCTAAGTCATATTTTAAAAATTAATTTTAGAAACATTTTTCTCCCTCTTCTAAATGTTTTTGGTCTTTTAATGGGCAATGAATTATGTTTTTCCAAATTATAATATATAGTCTTATAAGCCACCAGAAATATGTATTTTAAAAAATTGAAAAGGCAAGAAATTAATACATTAAAAAAATGAATGAAAAGCAAACAAAATTAATATTCCAATATAAATGATTGAATTTATAGTTATTAATACTAAATATATACCTGCTCACTTCATATAATATTAGTAAAGGGTCTTAGTCATGTGAGGCCATTTCATCTAATCTATTTCACTTAGAACAGTACAATCTAAATGGTAAAAATTAGGTTTGATGGTATGTATATATTTAATACGTATCCTTTTCTATGTCAACAGTCTATGTTTCTTTCCATAGAAATATAATAGAATTATTTCAACTAATAAATTATTTTCATGAAGGACAATTATAGGCCCTGATAATTTATGGCACTGTAACTTGTACCTAATTTGCAGAAAATTTAACACATTTCAATTTTTAGAAGTGAAATTTTGCTTACTACATAATATGGTTGAAAATAGTATTTGAAATTGAGGAAAATATTAACATATAGTTAGTTCTTGTAGTTAATGGTACTCACCTAGTCCACTGTGGGAATGTTTTCCTGTTTTCCGTGAGAGGGTTATGTTAGCACATAAGATCTAAAATGAGAGATATCCCAGCCACTCCTGGTTCCACATGTCCTATAGCCATTAGCATTCATGCTAAGTGAATGCCATTTAACTTAATAAGAAGTCCATTTTCTCTGTCTGTTTACTGCCCCTATAAGTGCTTATTTTCCTTCCTAAACTTACTGCAACACATGTGGGCAACCAGCAAATTGAAGATTTAAAAAGACTTTTACTTCACGCACCTGGGACGAAATTGTTCTTTATCGGCGTTCTAACAGTAGATGGGCTCTGTGGCCCTGTCACGTGCTTCCTGCCCCTTCCTCACATCTTCATAACCTCCCCACTGTCCCCACCAAAGTGGCTTGCTCAGTAATCAAATAATCTGAGTATCAACCTTGCCATCCAATTTATTTTTTCATGAATCATTTGAATTTATTTTTTGGAAAATGTGAAAGGAAACCATGACACCTTATTAATTTTGTATTTTTGTAGATGTTGTATTTAAGTGTTTGAATGCCTTTTATACTTAGGTGATTGAAGCTCACAATGAGAAAGCACAAATTTTGAGAAATTATGTGGCTGTTGAAATGGAGCTGCCATTTTCTAAAGTATAACATTCATTTTTTTGTGTGAATTTTTATTCAAGATGCTACACTGCAAACCACAGAGAATGAGATATTGGCAAAGGCGAAGCTATAGAAAGAACAACAACAAAAAATCCCAATGGATTCCTTAATCATATGAGTTACTGGTGAACAATCAAGTACTGTGAAGATTGCTTTAGAAATTAGGTCTTGACCTGACTTTTTGAAAAATACCACAAAGTAAATTGAAACCATAAATGGATATGTATTTCTGAGAGAGGTTGCATATCAGTATAATGAAAATGAAGGGTATTTGTTTTATCAAAGACAAACATTAAAATTAATGATGCTGATTCTAAAACGGATGAATTATTTAATTTAGAGTATATAGCACATATTCATATCATAGGTATGTAATATAAAGAGTGTGTACCTCCTCACACCGTGACCAAGCGGAGGAAAATCAAGCCAGAAAAACCCACTGTTCCATTCAGAAAGTGCATGTCATTATCCTGCCAATTTGAGGACACAACAGAGAGGTGGTATGTCCATGACAGTTTGCAGACATAGCAATGTAATCCTCTTGGGCCCACCACCCATGTATTTGTTAATAAAAAAAATTGTTTGTTATTCTCCCTGGAGACTTTGCATTCCTCTAGCTTCTTCACCTCATTCAGTTTTCTTTCCCTGATGCTGGCCTTCCCCTTGCTGGTCCTTTTCACTACATGCCTGGCTCCAGATTTATGGACGTTTTCCTCCAGCGCCAGCCTGAGACCGCTGAGTTGGCACAATGCATACCTCCGGGGCAAGACTCCCAGGCCTTCAATCTCAGTCCTTAAGATTCAGCACTGCTTACCACAAGGGTCAACTAGTGCATCATTTATTATTGTTTGGACCATGTTTGTGCTTACTCTTTTCTCAAGTTTCAGAAGCCAAACTAAAAACAACCTCCTGCCCCCTTGGGTGTTCCCATCACCAGGTGCTGGTCGGAGCCTGGTGCTTTGGCAGCAGAAACAGAGCAGCCTGGAGACCAGCATCTGCGTGAACTAGATTCACAAGGAAAACACGATTTAAAGAGAACGCTTGCAGTCAACAAACAAAAGCTAGACAAGTTACAAACCGGTAATGTTCTGATCCACGTGAAAACAATTTAACCTAAAATACTGAGTTATAAGAATCACAAGATTGGTACACATGACACTTAAAAGTTTGCACCATTTAAAAAGTTTGGATGACTCAGTATTGGGCAAAGTGCACAGTTTTGGTTTTTTAGCTGGCTTGTCGGTCTGAATCATAACGATCTCGGAATAGTGAGTTTTCCTGAGGACTCTGCCTCTTAACCCTGGGTTAAGCACTTACACACCCTCAGCTCCAGCTTCTATATCTCAAACTAAAATGATATCTACCTTGCAGAGTAGTTTGAAATATTTAAAATAACAGTAAAGTAGCATATACTAGGCACTCAGTAATACAGTTACTATTATAAAACTATGTATGTATGCATATAAGTAGCATTCTTATAATCACTCTGATTATATATGTATACATAATATAAATGCTATAATATGTAGTATTAAAGAAATATTTCTAATACAACAGTGGACTTTCCCCGCTAAGCCGGTCTCTGACACTCTGGCACCTGACCATATTTCCTCTGTCTGCTCTCGGTTCCTAATAAGTTCCTCTATATTCCCTTTGCTAAGGAGGCCAAGTGCCTGCCTGGTCTCTCAATTTCTAGGAAGGAAGAGAGGGTCATAGGGAACTCTCCACACTCTTTAATGTATCCTGTGAAGAATAAATATGTTTCAGAATGTGTGCTATCCCTTCCAGTCCGTTTTTATTCAACATAAGGTGGTATTAACTTAGAAAGATCAGAGAGAGGTATCTTTTCACTTAAAACCAACTTCCACCCCTGGATTTCACCACATCCTCACTTGAAATGTTACTGTCCCTTTCTAGTTGCGTTTGGAACTTCTCTCTCTCTGCCTTTATAGCTTTACACAGATTGTGCTGCCCCCGGACAGCTGTGCTCAAGCCAATTGGAGCCCCATTGGCTGAGTCCCTTTGATGACATAGCCCAGTCATAACAATGGTGTGATCAGGTAAAAGTTATCCTGCTTCCCATGCACTGATGGACGGGAGAGGCCTATAGTTAACTGCCACCCTCTCTATATGTTCCAGGAGAAGTCCCTTGTCCCCTCAATTTCCCTAAACACACTGGGATTTCCTGCTCAACTAACATCACTTCCAAGCTGTTTTTAGTTGAAGACTTGATGTTTTAACTTATTTTAGATATGCAATGTAGTGGGTATCAGGATATTTGCATAGTTCAAAGTTATTCTACATACAAATAGACCACACAATAATAAAGAGATGTTTATTATGTATGTTTATTGACTTGTTTTCAAGATGATCTGTCTAGGATCACTTTGGCACTTCTCAAATAGAGGTGTATGTCTGCATATTAAAACAGACTTTTAAATCCAGATAGAATATTTTTAAAAAGCTAGAAAATGTGACCATGTCAAATGAGAATTTCATC
Source organism: Carollia perspicillata (assembly GCA_004027735.1). NCBI lineage: Eukaryota > Metazoa > Chordata > Mammalia > Chiroptera > Phyllostomidae > Carollia > Carollia perspicillata. The sequence continues at coordinate 4,773 of PVKM010036187.1, forward strand.
TTCAGGAGCTGCAGCTGTGTGGCAGGTGGGGGGGCATGGGGCTCTCACACCCCTGTGTTCTACAACCCTTAATGTGTCAGAGGCCCCTCTACTTCCCAACTCCTCGAATCCTGAATCAGAGACTCAATGTTTTTAATAGAAAAAGCCTCAGAACTTTATATCCTATGAGATGGGTTGTATTAGCCTCATTTGAGAGATATGGGAAAAAAGCCTCAAAAAGTTAAATACTTTGCCTCAGGTCAAATAATTATTACATTCCACAGCTGGCATTGGAAGTGAGGTCCATCTAGGGCCATAAAATAGTTCCATAAAATAATGTTTCTCCAAGAAACCTCACAGAGACTTTGATTATTTTCTAGAGAAGGCAAAAGTGGGAAAGGAGTTTTAAAGAGAGTATAATCCCGACATCCACTAATGGAGAACAAAGGCATTAAAAAACAAACAACGCAAGCACAGAAACAACAGTGGAAATGTTTGGGACATAAATGAAGACTAGCAAACCACTAAGTGTGGTTACTTTTCTAATACAATGGAGGCTGGGGACAACCTAGAGGCCCTGGATGCCAGGATGAGGAGTTTGGGCCATGGCGAGCTAGTGGAGGCATTGGAAAAGAGGGCTGTATCTCAAGAAAAGCAATGTGAGAGCCATTCCCAAGGAAGAGCTATGGGGAAGGAGACCGGAGCTACAAAGACCAGTTATCCAGCAACCAGAAGGGTCCAGTAGTGGCAGTAAAGGCTTCAGTGGGGTTGAGACCACAGGGAAGGAGGGAGGAAACAGCAGTAACGTTAGAAGAAGATTAAACATGAAGTGGGGGGTGGTATTCTAAAGGACCCTCCCACCTGTTTTTCTCAGTAGCTTATGATTTGTGCAAGACCTAGTCAATCTCCAGCAGTTGCTGAAATTCTAACTCAAAGCCATTGGCACTAAAAGTAAATACTATTGTTTCAGAAAAAGGGGTGAAAATAAGAAAAAAATGAAGTTGGTTGGTGAATCTATGCAATTAGTTTGACTGACATTTTATGTTAACATTTAATTATTGGAAAGAAATAAGAACACACAGCAGAAAACTTAAAGGACTATGTAGTGAAATATTTAGGATAAAGGGAACCCGATCACTCTGCCCCTGCATTAGGTTAAGGACTGTACTCTAGCTGGTCACCTAGTATAGACTCTTTCTTTTTTTTAAGTGCATTTTATTGATTATCCTATGACAGTTGCCTCATTTTGTTCTCCCCTTTATCCCCCTCTGCCCTGCATCCCCTCTCCCTCCAGCGTTCCCCACTTTAGTTCATGTCCATGGGTCGTACATGTAACTTCTTTGGCTTCCCCATTTCCCATACTATTCTCAACCTCTCCCTGTCTATTTTGTACCTACCATTTATGCTTCTTATTCCCTGTACCTTTTCCCCCATTTTCCCCACTCTCCATCCCCACTGATAACCCTCCAGGTGATCTCCATTTCTGTGATTCTGTTCCTGTTCTAGTTGTTGACTTTGTTTGTTTTGTTTTGTTTTTTCAGGTTCAGTTGTTGATAGTTGTGAGTTTGTTGTCATTTTATTATTCATAGTTTTGATCTTCATCTTTTTCTTAGATGAGTCCCTTTAACATTTCATATAATAAGGGCTTGGTGATGATGAATTTCTCTTGTCATTAAAGAAAAACAAAGTGTAAATAAAATTTAAAACATGAGTGTAAAGCAAATACATACAATTTAGATAAAAGGAGATAACTAGTATAAGATAAACAAGATAAAATAGCAAAAAATATTCAAAACTGGATAAGATACAATAAAAAGATAATACAATAAAACAGAAAGATTAAAGAAGTTTAAATATAAAAATACTGACTAAAAGAGCACACTAAAAATACAGACTACTTAAGGTTGAAGAAATCAGCTGAAAGAACATTTTTCAAGAGAACAGAAAAAGAAGTCCTGCAGAGCTCAGATTAACCCTTGGGGCAAATCGAACTATCAATCCCAGCAGTCTTTGTGCCGCACCTCTTCCTTCTGAGGCTGGGCTTCCCTCTGGAGGCCCCGCCGCCACCAAGCAAATGCACTCAGATAAGGAGATCCTGGGAGATTTGTCCTTTAGGATGAAAGCTTTCTTTTCTAACACCTGGGTTTCTTCTTTACGTATCTGACAAATAGTTCCAGTGGCACGACTCCAGCCAATATTTCTACCTAGCTCTGCAAGGTACCAAAGTCTCTCCTACCCAAAATAAGGAAGTAAATTGAGGATCTCCAGCTGCTAATCGAGTGTAGAGAAGCAAAGGAATGGAAGAAACAAAGAAGGTTCCAATGTTACAAGTTTCTGTCCAGGCTTTAGTAGGAAGAAATGTGAGATATGCTCCCTTCTTATGTGTGAAGCAATTAGTAGTGAGAGAAAACAGCTCACAGATAAACCACAGGGGGATGGGTCAACAAGAACCAGTGTTACAGAAACATTTGTGTCTACATAAATTTGATTATTAGACAGAATCACAGTTTTGATCAATGTTAGTAATAAATCTCTTAACATTATTGATGAGCCAATGACTGAAAAATTCTGGTTAATTATCAACGCCCCAGTGAGGCCGGAGCTCACGTATTGGCCAGACGCAAGTCAGAGGCAAACCAGACGCAAACCAAACGCAGTCAGTTTGGGGGGGGTTAGCTTCGGTAACTGCAGGGAGTTGAAGGCGTGCCTCTGGAGCCAGCCTGACAGCCTTGGCCACTGAATATGCCGTTTCTTAGGTGTTCTCTGGCAAAATATTTCATACTTCGTGAACTTCAAGTCCTTTATCTGCTAAATGTGGGAAATGCTATAGGGTTGTTATGAAGAGCAAAAGCATTAATCTGTGTGAAGCGCTTAGATCCTCTGCCTGGCACATGAAATGTGCTCAGTGAATATTTGCTGTTGTTGTTATTATTCTAATAGCAAGGACTGGATATTTGGGAAAGATGCTAGCCAGAATATCTTGAATTCTTAAAAGAAATCTCAAAACACAGTGCAGCATCTGGAGAGCAGCTATAAAACTAGGACAAGTGAAAAAAATCTCAATCTTCAGACAAAATTTCTAATACCTAACCTTTCTTAAGGAAATTTTGACAAAATGTCAGTCAAAGATAAAGGGCACAGAAATAATAAAATCTGACATTTATTCAGTTCCTAGGAATCAGGCACTGTTCTAAGCATTTAGCATTTATTATATCCTCTACTCCTAATAATGAGGTAAGTACTGGTTTAACCAACCCAGTTTACTGGTACTAAGAAGAGTGACGAACTTGTCCAAGGTCGTACAGCAGGTTTGTAGAGGAGCCAGGACCCAAACACAGGCACGAGGCTGCGGAGAGCCTGCTTGTGTAACAACCATGCATCACTCTAAGAGAATGCTATTCTTCTAATGAAGTAAAATTAAGTTTCTTCCTCTTCCCCGAAGGCCACATGTGTTGCGTGGACACTCTTTCCTATAGCTATTTCCTTTGGGATTCTTTAGTTGAAACTGCTGTGTCCAGGAGCTTTGCTGGTGTGACCCTCGGTTTCTTTCCTCATCTCCTGTTCTCTCTTCCTGGGCTATGTGTGATTCATAGCTAGAGTGAGGGAGCAAAGAGAGAGGGAAGGCTAAATCGGGATTAAAATCTACATACCAAAAGAGATACCATCTTTATTTCAAAGCCTATTAGGTTGAAATATATATGTACCTATTCAATATTATATATACTCAACAAAATATGCATATTATAATTCAATATACAGGGCCCAGCAGAAGTAAGGCCTATTGAGTGTGGTTAGTAGGGTAATAATATGGGTGTAATAATTTATAGTTTTCATTTGAACACTTCACCTAAAATGACACATGGTGTGCTTGAGTTCAATATTGTTATGTTACAGAAGCACCTGCTTATGATTTTGTAATAACAAGGGGCATTATTTGTGCCAGATCCTATATATGGACAGACTGCTCACTGTTAAAAAAAAATCTGAAATCAACACCATTCTGTCTATAATATATATTATGTTTCAATATTGTTCAGAAACAAATTCTGAGTAGTCAGTCATAGACTTCACTCTGCATTTATTTCCCTCTTTAATTCACATTTCTAATAGTTCAACCCACCTTGCCTTTTAGCCATTGCACGCCCACTCCTGCCATCTCATTCTGTAGCCATAAAACTATATAATAAAACCCTCTGGCATAAAACACTGGGGGAAAATAGCCTCGGGTTCAGCAAACAACTATGAGCAGGATGCCTTTGAGAGATGCAAAGAAAAAACAGATGAGCAGAAAATATGCCAATTTGGAATGAGATAAAATGGTGACTACATCACACAAAGGGGCTATAGCACAGAAATAGTAATGGAATATTGCAGTAGCCATCCCTGCTCATTGATTTATGGAGCCAGGGCTCGGGGGGCCCCCACAGAGCCAGCCTCCCAACGGCATAATGCAGCACTACCCAATCAATTCAGGGGTGACCCCACCTCATCAGTCAATGGAGGTTAGTGGTCATTTTCAATGCACTGTAAGAGAAGAGCTTTTAAGGAAGCCCTTAATCAAATGGAATTAGTCTGGAGGGCGATGGAGGATCCATTTAGCCGTGGCTATGAAGTAATATAAAGAAAACCCAAGTAGGGTTGGCCTTAGGGCATCTTATTTACCATATCAAATCTAGTTTGATTTTATGCTTTGTGTGAAATGGCATGTCAGTGATTTCTTTCCTTTTGATTACCAGTCCCAATCCTGGCCCTTGCAATGGCGAAGAGGTCCCCATGGTTTGTCTATTCACACTCTACCTTCTCGTCACAAAGAGAAGCACAATTATTCTCACTCACAACATTTATTTTCTTTCTGACTCATTGTTTGTGATGAAAACAAATTTGAAAAATATATAGAATCACACAGGAAAAAAATCAACACTCAGCAATAACTACTGTTAATCTTTTGATACATAGTCCTTCCATTATTTTCTTCCTTGCCTTTATGCACATAGATAATGTCTTGAGCTTTCCTTTTCAGTGCTTGTTCTTCAATTTTGGGCCTTTCTAAAGTCAGAGAAAAATACTCCAGGAGGACTGGGGTTCTTATAGCTGGAAGGCAAAGAAATGGTAAAGCAGCAAACTTTAGTCTGCTTGACCTATCAAGCAGGCAGTTAAGATGAAAAGCTCAAGACCCTGACAGGAGCCAGGCCCTGAGTTTATGACATGGTCATAGATCGGGGAGAGGATGGGAGATCGGAGTTGTCCACCACTTGGGGGACTGAGGATGACTGGGGAACAGGGCCGACGTGAGTTAGGACAAGTCCTGGGGGACAGGGGGTGGGGAGCAGATGACAAGACCGGAGGGAGCATGCGCCGGAAAGCCACGTCACGCTGGAGGGACTGCGGAGCGCCATGCTGCCCCGGCACCTCCGAGAAGCTGCGCCAGGGCTGCAGGCCTCCCGAGCTGCCGCCCCTTTGCCATCTGTGCCGTGGAGACCTGTTAGCCAGTCTTGTAACTTGAGAGAAACCCTCCCAGTCATAGTAAAAACAGGAAGCAGGCGAGCTAGCCAACAGCATCCCCAAAAGGAAACACTGAGAGGCCCGCATTTTCCATTCCCAGAAAAAGATGAATAATTTACATTTTCATATTTGTATATAGTTTTGTTAGTCTACCTCGAGTCCTTGTTGTTTCTCTGAGAAGACTTTAATCTCCTTTCAATTCCTGAGGAGTCCCTTTATATCTGACACATTTTGAAATAAATGTATGCCCCTCATTTAAACCGAAGATCACTGGATTATGACTTGAATTAACATGAGAAAAATGACTCAGAGCCTCACAGCTTTTTGCCACCACGATCATACTGTACCCAAGCATATTATTCTGAAAGCTGCAAAGAAGAGTTGGAATGTGCTTGACATAAAGTAACGAACCCCGGCTGGCAGACCTGTGATAACAGATATATGTGGACGCTTATGGACCGAGTCGATGGCATTATTTGTTCAGCCCAGCCTCCCTGGGGAACAGTCAGTTCAGGTCTCCTTCCCGCGCAGGCACGTTGGTGCCTCCACATGAAGGAACAGCTTCCTCCCCCCTGATCCGTGTCACTGCGGCAGTCGCGTCCAGCAGTCAGCTCCCGCACGAGTGCTGCGGGGATGCCCGTGGGAGTGGAGGGGCCTGGCCTGTTGCCACCGCGCTGCTTCCCAGAGGGCTGGGCTGGCAACAGTTGCTACCTGATGTGAGAGCGCTTACCTCTGGGGGAGGTGAGCACACTTATTCCAGCTTGAAAAGGGGAGAGCCAGATTTCTTTTTTCTGAATTGTACTGGGAAACAAATGCTATTATTCCTACTTTATTAATCATAGAGTAATAGCACGAGACTTGTCTGTAGCCTATGGAGCACTAGAGTGGGCTCAGGAACTCCCAAAGTCTGACTTCCAGTGGACATCCTGCGGCCTTCTGCTAGTTAGGTCCATGGTCACCATCCTTTATTTCCTTCTTTCACCTTCAAATCTTCTTTGTCACCCTTTCAGCATGGCAGCTGTCTTAGGAATCTTCTTTGACTACATAATAAAGTGTGGCCCTGGACATGCCACTGTCTCTCAGGGACTTATTTCTCATCAGTAATGGATGGGTTGGACTAGATCATTTCTGAGTGATCTTCAAGCTTCAAATTCATCTTAGATTATGCTGTTTGCCTTTTACTCATACTACTTGTTTTCCTGCCCAAGCTGCTAGTTTCCATGAAAGAGTGAAGGGGTACTTGTAAATGGTTCATGAGGCCCCAACCCTGGGACACCATCTGTGTTACCATACAGCCAAAGGAAGCGTTTGCCAACTTCCTTGAAGGAGAGTAGAGCAGAACATGGACGCTGAAGAGCGAACTATGACAGGGTCGGACAGGGCAGAGAGAGGAGAGAGGCTCTGGGTCACAGGAGCAGTCTGGTCGCAGAGGACTGCCGTGGTCAGCACTGCTTCTGCAGGGCTCTCTCTGGCTCACACAAAACGGCCACCTCCTTGGGCCCTCATTCTCTACTGTCCTAGTCATTTTCTGACAAGAATTTCAGTTTCCAACACCAAGAAAGAGTTAGGCTGCTCTAACCAATAGAAAGGCATATTTTATGTTCTCTCTCAATTGATTGACATTCTGAATTAACATCACGGCAGGCTGAATAATGGCCCCCAAACATTTCTGGCCCCAATCCATAGAACATTACCTTGTATGAAAAAAAGGTGGTTTTGCAGATATGACTAAGCTAGGAATGTGGAGATGGGGAGATTATTCTTCATTATCCAGGTGAGACCTAACTGTAGTCACAAGTGTACTTATAGGAGGGAGGCAATGTGATGACAGAAACCAGAGGTTATGTTGCTGGCTTCAAAGACAGAAGCAGGGACGATGACTGCCGGCAGCAGCCTCTGGGAGCTGGAGTTAACAAGGAAAGGAGCCCTGCCAAACCCTTGACACTGGCCCAGTGAAACTGACTTTGGACTTCTGCTCTTCAGAACTGTAAGAGAATACATTTGTGTTGTTTTAACTCACTAAATTTGTGGTCATTTGTTATAGCATCAACAAGAAACTGATACAAACATAAACTCCTTTGTCTTATTAGTACGAATGATTCCTTGTCTAAGAGTTTAATTATTTGTAACAAGCCTAAAAAATAAAAATTTAGTTTCTGAACATGCACACACTGCACCATACATACAAAAATCTTCTAAGATACCCCTGCTCATCTCTTGCAATGCCTTCAACTTGGATTCACAACCTCTTTCAGACTGCAATAGGACACAGTTTCCCCTACTATTGTGCCTCTGAAAAAGATACTGGTTAGTTGGTTTTGAATGTAACCATAAATAATCTAACAGGCTTTCACAAAAATAAGCCAATAGTAAGTACCAGGTGCACCTATTCTCATTCAAATGCAGCTAATCTCCCTGGCTTTCTTATTACAGAGTACCCTTATTAATCTTCTGTAGACGTCAATGCCACCCAGCCATGTCTGGACTTGCTGCTACACTGGTACTTCTCAAACTTTAATATGCACAGGAATCACCTGGGGATCTTATTAAAATTAAAATTCTGATTCTGTACGTCTGAGGTGGGGCCTGAAATTCGACATTCTAATAATCTCCCATGAGATGACAACGCGGCTGGTCTGCAGACCACACGTGAAGTCACGAGGTGCTAAAGAACCTTCTGCACACCTGCGCCCAAGGTAGATTCTCACCGGCACTGCCAATAACAAGCTCTCGGGGAACACCAAAACCCCCCCAGAACTTACTTTGAGCCACCCTCTGTAGAAATGGTGCTCCAGCTCATCCTCCCTAGTCCCGGCCTGTATATGAAGTACTTCCTGTACGCCTCTATGCACATAGCACCCCCAGGACTGTCTCACCTTCTAAAGATTTTCTCCTTATGGCACTGACCTTGCAGGGATCTCTTGGGCCCTTCCTAAATGTCAAGACTTCTCCAGTTGCTTGGAATCATATCCTAAAATTTTCATCTCTATTCTGTTCACATGCAGCCCTAGGTTAAGACTTAGCCAGCTCTTATCTAAAGACTTTTTGTTTTTATTTCGTTTGTAAGTGCCTGGTCTCACTGAGGCCTTGCTCTCACCAGCAGTCATGGGTCCACCATCACTCCACGAGCTGGCTTGCCTTTGTCAGCTCCCAGCTGTATCTCAGGGCCTGTTTTCATCTCTTCTGATTTTAAAACTGCCACTCCCTATTGCCTCCTCTATTGATTTCAGTTCCTAGCCTGCGTAATGAATCTTGTCTTTGGTCAATTTATGGAGCGCATACTGGCATATCCTGCACCCACTAAAGGACCAAATATTTCCTCCTTCTCCACCTGCTTCAGGTTCTCCCACTCAGCAGGCTTCCTTTGGCCTGTAGCAAAGGGCTTCCCAGCTCTCTGCTGCCCTCTCCTGGCACTCGTTAGCACTGCTCTTACATCACCCCTGGAGCATCAAAACCAATGCCAGATCATCTCACACCCTGAATGATTTGAGAACCCCAGGAGAGTAGATCAAACTAGTATGATCAGCTGGGCTTCTACTGCCTTTACTGGTATTTTTTTTAATAAGGATCTCAACAGATAATGAAGGAGAACACCCAAAACGTTAGGATTTCATCGCTAACAGAATGAAAATCACAAGAAGAATAGAGGAGGAAAAATTTGGAGCATGTTTAAAGAAAAAAGAGAACCCCGGTTTGGCTAAACCAGTGATACCCAGTCCTTGCTGAAAAAATATTAATAAATATTGTGCCTTGGGTCCCATTCCAGGCCATGTAAGCAAAGAATCTCCGAGGGTGGTCCTCCCTCTTTATACTTTTAATAACCTTCCCTGGTGACTTCAACGAATATTAAGAGGTCCTTGATTAGACAGTAAAGCACAAAAGTGCTGGGAACTAAAACCTCAGTCACATTATGGAAAATGTTAAATGATATATTTCTAAATTGTTGATAATTTTTTAATCTTTTAAGGAGCTGTCCCCAGTAACCCACACACAGAAGTTTACACCTTCACTTTGCAGAGCGTTTCCTGAACCTCCCTATGGGACTCTGTCCTCAGTCCCCAGCCCCTATCTCTGTGTGTGCTCAGCCCTTCACCTCATTGGGTATTTTGCCCTCTGTCTTCAGTGGTAGGCCACAGAGAAGACAAATGGCTCCTCCTCCCAAGGCACTGCCCCTCTGTCCCAGGCTGCAGTCTCAGACCAACTCAGGGAAGTCCCTCCAGCTTCATGCTCTCCAAGCAGCACGCACACCTCTGACCCTCAACTGGTGCCTCGTGCTCCGGGGGCAGACCAGGATGGTGGAGGCTTGGGTGGGGCAGACAAGTGGAGTTCAGCCCACAAGTGACACAGCAGAGCTCTCTGATGCTGTTGTCTCCACGAATGACGCCCCTGTATTGTTTTGACTCTGTAAAAGCAATTCTCTTTCACCTCAGCCATGATCTTCCCTGTCATTCATTTCTATCCTACTCAATATAAACACCCTGCCTTTTCCAAAAGGCGTTTCTGAGCATGCTACATCTCATTCACAGTCCCCCAGCACTTCTCTTCTGTACCATTGTTTTGCACTTAACATGCTCTAATTTTCTTTTCTTCAAAGTGTGTAAGTTTTCTATCTTAACTTTTTGCATGTTTCTTACATAGTAA
>PVKM010036188.1:0-14900 GCA_004027735.1 Carollia perspicillata
GAAGTCATCATTTTTCATGCATGCATACTCTATTTCACTCTCTTTGGCTTCCAGGTCACATAGATGTTATGCAAACCATTCTAGTTATATTAACAACATCTGGCCTTTTTTCCAGACAAACCTTGTATATGATATAAATATGTATACTTGTATCATTTATCATATACAAATAAATAATATACATATATTTTGTGTACATATATATCATATACAAATACATATTATAAATATCATATATATGATACAAGTAAATCTAGTTTATTTTTTGTAACTGCTGTGTCAGAGACTTTAGAATTGGAAGTGCCTTTTCTGAACCTTAGAGGCTTACATAATTATTTATGCCCTTACCACCTCACAACAATTTCATAACTAAACAAGATAATTGTGTGAATGATCTACACACACAGTATATTCTACATGATTATAAGCTAGACTCTTTTTTATCTTTTAAAGCATTCACCCCCCTTTATTGCTGAGCTAAATTCAATATTATTGCTATTGCATCAAAATCACTTAGATATTGTTTTGATAAATCATCATCATATTTCCTTTAATATATAAATGGGCCTTTATGAAAAGCCTTTACACTAATATTCACAGGTATTATTATAGCTTAATGTGTTACAGAAACTTCAGTGATTTATTCTACCATAAATTCAAAACAAACTCTTCTAATTTCTGAGTAGTCTTTACTGGACTGGAGATGGTGACACAGAGTGATGGCATGTTTCATGCTATTGTCAACTTTAAGTGTCACTTTAGCAAAGCTGCTATATCCAGTCCTACAGTACAATACAAGGGAGGAAAGCCAGCTAAGCTCTTTACAAACTATTTTCATTGTTTGGGAGTTTGAGTTGTATAGCCTCTTAGGTAGTCTCATTTCCATCTGACTTTAAGTTTCTTTAAGCCAGAAATACTTGGTATATTTCACCACAAGCTTTAAATCTTTAAAACTGCCCTGGCCTTTTTTTGATAAAGAAAGAAGATGCTATATTGCTTTGCCACTATTTATTATATATGAGCTTGTCTATGTTTAGGTCATTACATATAAATGTTTAAGACTAAATAAGACCATGTGAACAGAGTAAAATAACAAGAGCTCTAGATAATGAAAGGGCAATGAAACAGCATAGTAGAGAGAATGGCACCAGAAATACTAGGTTTAAGAAAACCACTTCATTAGTCCCACAATTAATTCTAAGCTTCCTGGCAGCAAAAGGAAGGAAGCTTTACAGAAGGAAGTTTAATGGACATATTTTGAGTTATGTAATAAATGATATGCTACTAATTCTAGAAAAGTAAGTTTTTATTGGAAGAATGGATGCTCAATAAATACCACTCAACTAAATAAAAAGCAATCTATTGCATAGGTTAAATAAGCTTTGGATTCAACAACAAATGCATGTTCATTGTTATACTGATCTTCAATAAAAAGCAAGGGTATATGGTTGAACAATGGTTCTATAAAGGTTTTTCAATGTAATCAATTCCACGAAAGTGACTTTCTGATACTCTAATGTGATGCAGAGATAGAGCTTTGGGAATTTAAATGAATGAATAGTTAACATGACTCATACTTCTCCCTTTGAATGTCCATTTTCTTAGTTGAATTTTTGGCAAAGCATGTAAACCCAAAAATTATTGAAGTATATATATTTTGCGTTATTAATCAAAAGAACAACTAAAGCTTCAGATGCTAAATGTGTACATTACAAACTGATATAAACCAAAGTAACTTGCTCATATTCTAACCGCATTTTACAACTTCGAGCAGCATGCAGCCTTCCTCCAAACAACCATTTTAGATTTGCTCAACTGCATTGACAAGCCACATCCCTTAAACACTTAAACAGTATGCTAGCAATATGGAATGATTCAAGGTCAGAGAGACTCTGAGGAGTTACTAAGTGTTCTTTTCTACTGACATTAACTTTGGCTTTGGAAATAACTTTCAGACAAGTCTATTGAAATGATTAAACTGCACGTTCCATCATCCCCACACAACTAGATGAGCGAGTTTTTTGAGTAGGTTGTTGAGTATTACCCACTTCAGTCATACTGAAAAGTCTCTGCCAATATCAATTATTTTGGTTTGATCATTAATTTGTTCTTAACTTTTCCTCAGGAGAAAATTTGCAGATATATTTAATTAGTATTTACAATTGGGCCTGAAATATATTGCTAAGACAAATTCATCAGCAAAAGGGGAGTATTATATTTTTATTTTATTAATTTTGAAGTGTACTTAATATTCAACAAAGATTGATTGCATGTCTAGTATGTGTCAAGGACCATACTCAGCCCTGAAGATAAAATATGCAAAAGATATAGTGCCTGCTCCTAGGAAGGTTTAAGGTGATTGAAATACTGTGTCAAAAAGACTCAGAAAAAGATGATGAACCAGCCTGAGGGTACCTTCACTAATTAAAGACTAGGGATGATTGTTCAGAAGAAGTATTCCTGAGAAGATAATCTGCTGGTCTTAAGAAAAAGAGAACCAAATTGGCAAAGCAAGGTAATGAAAGATCATGGTTAGTTAAGAGAATTAGAAGTTGTCTCAATTCAAATTCACAGCTTATAGTCAACCATATCTGTGTTTTGGAATAGAATGCATGCTATTTCTGTGACCTCCAAAAATCCAAGGAGAGTGTTTAGCTTTAGATTGCCCTAGGTTGGCGATATTCCAGGTGAATGACAAAAATCTCCATGAAAAACAGACCTCAAGTAATTTTCACAGATTAAGTTTAAAGGATCATATACCAACCACAGGGTGATAGTTTAGGGGGAGCAAGACTGGGGAGTAGAGGGATTGAGCCAAAAGGAAAAAAAGAGAAGGAACTCATGAAGACAGACAACACTGTGGTGATTGCAAGTGGGAGTGAGAGTAGTGGTAGAAGAGGATATAGGAGGGATAAATGTTGATGGAAAAATATTTTTTAAAACTTTTAAAATAAATAACAAATCCTTTTCCAGTTTTAATTAGATTATTTATTTTTATTGCTGAGTTTTAAGAGTTCTTTATGTATTCTGGCTACTAGACTCCTAATAAATGTGCATATAATTTGGAAATTTTTTCTTAAAAATCGTGAAACAAGTTAGAAAAAATCTAATATGACTGAAAGCCAACAGAAACAATATAAAATTAAATCAGATTAATATAGACTGCCAATATTAAATTATAAGATAAAAGTACAAAATATGTTAAAAATATACAGCATGATTATAAAAACTGAATAAGGAATTAGAGGCTATTAAAATTATTAGATTTTTAAAAATACAACTTGCATGACAAAATCACAATAAAGATAAAAAATTGAAATGTATAAGGGCTAATCAACAGATAAGATACAGATAAAGAAATAGTGAACTGAAAAATCGTTTTTAAAGCAGTCCCCAGAATTTAAAACCAGAAAATGTAGCTTAACAGAAATATTTATAGACCTGGAAGACAAAGTGAAAAGGTACATACTTCATCACAGTTCCAGAAGCAATAATAAAAATATGAAAGCAAATATTCAAGAGTGATTAACTGGACTTTTCCTATATGTAAACAATAACAATAAAACAACACAAGAAAAAAAGAAGGAAGAAGGACTTCACAATAAGAAAACACATACCAAAATAAAGTGATAATACCATAGACAAAAGGGAGCATTTGGAAAGCATAATATAAAATCAAATGACCCACAAATGGATGACTATTAGACTAGCACCAGAATTCCCAACTACGTAAATCAGAAGACAATAAGAGAATACCCTTAATATAATGAGACAAAAATAATTACAAGCATCAAATTATATGATCAACAAAACCATAGTATAAAAAAATTAAGATCCAAGATGGTGGAGGAATAGGTTGGAGTTGCACAAACCTCCTCCCAGGAAAAAACTGGAATTACAACTAAATTGTAGAGAAATAATCCTGAATAACCAACTGAACACTAGCATGAGAGAAGCCTTAAAATCACAGACAAGCAGAAGAAACCACCTCACCACAACATGAATGGTATGGAGTATAGAGGTGCAAGAGAGCTGGCCAGACTTTCAGAGATAGTAGCTGGAATTCCAGAGGAATATTTCAGTGGTTAGGGGGTGCCCCTGGAGAAGTGTGTGGTCTAAACCCAAAGCTGGGCTTCTAGACTATGGAACCAAAACTAGGAGAGGAACCCAGATAATATCCTGCTGTGAAAAGCAGAGGGGTTTATGCCTAGCAGGGAGAGATGGCTGGAGACACAGAGAGTCTCTTAAAGAGCTGGTACACAAAATTCCATTTCAGCCACTTACCCTGCACTCCAGCAGAGGGAGGGAAGAGAGGACTAGAGACCTGAGAGGGAAATCTGTGACTGGTGTCTCGGAAAGCAAACCAAAGGGCTCACCACCAGTATCTCTGTTTAGAGTCATCACCCATATTGCAAGAGCCATCATTCTCAGGCAGAGCACTCCCTTCCAAGTGGCAACAGCCTAGAAGGAGATATGGGATAATTTATGGGTCCCTATAAGTTTTTGAAATGTTTGTTATATATCTGTGAAATGTATCATTGGTACTTTTATAGCCAAGATTGCTTTGGGTAGAATGGACATTTTGGTGATGTTACTTCTGCCAATTCATGAACACAATACATGCTTCTATTTACTTGTATCTTCCTTAATTTCTTTCTTCAGTATTGTGTTGTTTTCTGAGTACGGTCCTTTTACTGCCTTGGTTAAGTTTTGAGTACTGTCCTTTTACCTCCTCAGTTAAGTTCATTCTTATGTACTTTATTTTTCTTGTTGCAAATAATAGATGGGATTTTTTTAACATAGTTTCTATTTCTGATATTTCATTGTTGGTGTGAAAAATGCCTTCAATTTCTCAATACTGACTTTGCATCCCACTGTTTTGTGAAATTCATTTACTAGATCACTTAGTGTTTTGGTGAAGCCTACAGTTATGAGGTCAGTATTATCCTATTCCAAAACCAGGTAATGACACACACAAAAAGGAAAACTATAGGGCAATATCCCTGATGAACATATATGCTAAAATCCTAAAAAAAATGTTGACAAACCAGATCTAACAATACATTAAAAAGATCATACACCATGATCAAATGGAATTCATCCCAGGGATGCAAGGATGGTACAATATTTACAAATCAATAAACATAATACTTCATCTAAACAAAAGGAAATACAAAAATCACATAATCATATTAATAGATGTGAAAAAATCACTTGATAAGGTGCAGAACCTATTTGTGATAAAAACACTCAGCAAAGTGGGAGTAGAGGGAGCATAAGATAATATAATAAAGGCTATATATGAGATAGCTACAGTCAGAATCATACTCAATGGTAAAAAACAAAAAGCTTTCCCACTAAGATCAGGAACAAGACAAGGGTGTCCATTTTCACCACTTTTATTCAACATATTATTGGAAGTTCTAACCATAGTGATCAGAGAAGAAAAACAAATAAAAGGCATCCAAACTGGAAAGGAGGAATTAAAACTGTCATTGTTTGCAGATGGCAAGAGTGTGTACATAGAAAACCCCATAGGCTCCCCCAAAATGGACCAGTTTTTAAAATATAAAATCTGCCTGTACTCACACAAGAAGAAATAGACAGTCTGAACAGACCTCTACCTATTAAAGATATTGATAAATACTTAATAACAGTCAAAACAGTAAACTTCAGACTCACATACGTTCACTGGTAAATCCTACCACACATTTATGGAAGGAATTATACCAGTTTCCTACAATCACTTTCAGAGTACTCTAATACCAAAACAAGAAAAAGACATTACAAGAAAACTGCAGATTATTTTCTCTCATGAACACGTATACAAAAATTCTCAGAAAATTTTGCAAATCCAATCCAACAATGCATAAAAATTTAAATAGCATAATTAATATCCAAGTATGTAAGGCTGGTTCAACATTCAAAAATCAAATAATGTAAATCCATCATATCAAGAAGCTAAAAAATCACATGATTATCTAAATTGATGCTGAAAAAGCATTGGGCAATATCCAACACCGATTCGTGACAAAACCCTCAGTATACTAGCAATTGAGGGCAACTTTTTCCACTTAATAAAGAAAATCTACAAAAAACCTAATTAACATCATAATGAATGGTGATAAACTCAAAAATTTCCCACTAAGGTCAGGTACAAGGCAAGGTTATCTCTGCTTACCATTCCTTCCCATCATCATTCTAGGAATTCTAGCTAATGCAATAAAAAAATAAATAAAAATAATGAAAAAAAAATACAGAGACTAGACAAGAAGAAAAGAAACTGCCTTTTTTTCTCACATTGCATGTTCATCTATGTAGGGCTTCCAAAAATAATTGGCAAAAACAAAATACTCCTGAAACTAATAAGCAATTATAGCAAATTTACAGGATACAAAGTTAATATACAAATGTCAATGACTTTTCTATATGTCATCAATAAGTAAGTGGAATATGAAATATAAAACAATGCCATTTAATTTATTGCCCCCATAATATTTGTGTATAATCTAACACAATGAATGCATGATCTATATGAGAAAAATTATATGTCCGGTGAATAAAATGAAAGAAAAACTAAAAAACTGAAAAGACATATTATGTTCATGGAGAGGAAGACCCAATAATGTCACAAAGCTAGTTTTTCTAACATAAACCACAGATTCAATGCAATACCAATCAAAATCACAGAACATTATTTTGTGTACATTGACAAAATTATTATAAAGCTTATATGTAGAAACAAAAAGCAGAGTAGCTAACACGATGTTGAAGAAGAACAAATTTGGAAGACTGACAAACCAACTTCAAGACTTAGTATAAAACTACAGTAATCAAGACAATGTAGTGTTGACAATATAATAGAAAAATACATCAATGGAACAGAACTGAAAGCTCTGAAATAGACTCATCTTTGACAAAGATGCAAAGATAATACAATGTAGTAAAGACCATCTTTTCAAAAAATGGTGCTGAAGCAATGGGGCATCCACATAAAAAATGAATCTAAACACCGACTGTATCTTTCACAAAAATCAACTCAAAATGAGTCACAGACCTATATATAAAATTAAGAACTATAAAACTCTTGGAAACTAACATTGTAAACCTTGATGACAGTGGTTATGACTATAACTTTTTAGATATAAAACTAAAATCATGATATATAAAAGAAATAATTTATAATCTGCACTTCATTAAAAATAAAAACTTCTCAACAGACACTGTCAAGAAAGTGAGAAGACTAGCCACTGAGAAAACAATTATCAAAGATATGTCTGATAAAAGACTTATTCAAAATATACAAAGAACTCCTAAAATTCAATAATAAAAACAAACAAAAAACAGATTTCAAAATGGTCCAAAAAATATCTTAATACATATTGCCCCAGGAACAGGAAGTAAATGCAGGGGAGTCCAAATAAGACTAGTAGCTGCCTTTTCAATGGAAATGCTCTAAACCAGAAGGGATTGGCAAGGAATATTTCAAGTAATGAAAAACAAAGGCCTGCAACCAAAACTACTCTATCTAGCAAGGTTCTCAATTAAAATGGAAGGCAAAATAAGGAGTTTCCCAGACAAAAGGTTCAAAAAATACACCTCCTCAAAACCAGCACTACAAGAGATGCTAAAGGGTGTGCTTTAAGAAAAGGAAGAAAAAGAGTGAGAGAGAGGGGAACACCGGTATGAAGGAAATAAAATTTCAATTAATGAGTACCTGTCAATAATAATCATAAATGTAAATAGATTAAATACTCCAATCAAAAGACATAGAAGAGCTGAATGCATTAGAAAGCACACCTCACACAAATGCTGGTAACAAGAGACCTACCTCAGGACAAAAGAACTACATAGACTGAAAGTGAAAGGCTAGAGAAAATATTCCAGGCAAATGGACAGGAAAAAGAGTGACAGGATAGCAATATTCATATCAGAAAAAATAGACTTCAAAACAAGGGCCATAAAAAGAGATTCAGAAGGTCACTTAATAATACTTAAGGGATGAATTCATTAAGAAGACATGAATATTCTAAATATATATGCACCCAACATAAGAGCACCCAAACATAAAGAAAATCTTTGAGGACTTCAAGAAAGATATTAACAGCAATAGAACCATTGTAGGAGATTTTACATTCCATGTCAAAAATGGACAGATCTTCCAAACAAAATATCAACAAAGATATTGTGGCATTGAAAACTATCCTGGAGCAAATGAACTTAATTGATATATATCGATTATATATATGATATATCTATATGTATCGCCTTTCATCCCAAAGAAACAAAATACACATGCTTTTCAAATGCACATGGAACATTCTCAAAGATAGACCACATGATAGGACACAAATCAAACCTCAATATATTCAAGAAAATAGAAATTATATCAAGCATTTTCTCTGACCACAGGGACTGAAACTAGAAACCAACTTCAAGAAGAAAACTCAAAAACACTCAAACTCATGGAGATTGAATAGCAAGCTATTAAATAGATAAATGGGTCAAGAATGAGACCAAGGAAGAAATAAAAAAATTCCTGGAAACAAACGAAAATGAACTCACAATAATGCGAAACTAATGGGACACAGCAAAGGCAATCCTGAGACGGAAGTTCATAGCAATACAGGCCTATTTAAAAAAGGTAAAAACATTTCAAATAAACAGCCTAATCTTATTTCTACAAGAACGTGAGGAACAACAGTGAAGAAAGCTCAGAGCAAGTAGAAGAAAGGAAATAACCAAGATCAGAGGACAATTAAACAACATAGAGACTAAAAACACAATTTAAAAATTAATAAATCCAGGAGCTGGTTCTTTGAAAATATAAACAAAATTGATAAGCCTTTAAGTACACTCATCAAGAAAAAAACAGAGAGGACCCAAATAAACACAATCAGAAATGAAAGGAAAAATTACAACTGATACCACAGAAACACAAAAGATTGTAAGAAATTACTATGAAGAACTATATGTCAAGAAATTTGAAAACCTTGGTGAAATGGACAAATTTCTAGAAAAATAAATCTTTGGAAGATTTTCCAAAACTCAACAAAAAAGCAGAAAGTCTGAACACACCAATAACAGCTGATAAAGTTGAAGCAGTAATTAAAAAAAAAATCCCAGTGCACAAAAGCCTTGGACAAGACGGCTACACAGGAGAATTTTCAAATCATGGAAGTAAGAGCTAATCCCTATTCTTCATAGACTATACCAAAAAATCCAAGAAGATGGAAGACTCCAAACTCTTTACAAAACTAGCATCATCTTATTTCCAAACCAGATAAAGACACATCAAATTCCCTGTGGTCAGAGAAAATGCTTGATATGATTTCTATTTTCTTGAATATGTTGAGGTTTGATATGTGTCTTATCATGTGGTCTATCTTTGAAAGCCTTCCATGTTCATTTGAAAAGCATGTGTATTTTGTTTCTTTGGTATGAAAGGCTATACATATATATATATATGTATATATTGAAGTTGGTTTGGAAGGTTCATATATATATGCATGTATGTATATGTATATATACATATATGTGTGTATGTATATAGGTATATATACATATGTGTGTATATGTATATGTATACATATACATATATATGTATCATATATTTTATATATATAAAATATCATTTAAATCCATTTGATGTAGGACATTTTTCAATGCCACAATATCTTTGTTGACATTTTGTTTGGAAGACCTATCCATTTTTAACATGGGGTGTAAAATTTCCTACCATAATTGTGTTTCTAGCCAATATCGCTGATGAACATAGCTGCTAAAATCTTCAACAGCATATTGGCAAATAGCATCCAGCATTACATTAAAAAGATCATACAGCATGATCAAATGGAATTGATCCCAATGATGCAAGGATGGTACAATATACTCAAATCAATAAGTGTAATATATCATATAAACAAAAGGTAAAACAAAAATCACAAGAACATATCAATATATGAGGAAAAAGCATTTGATAAGGTACAGCACCCATATATGATAAGAATACTCAGCAAAGTGGGAATAGAGGGAGCATTCCTCAACATAATAAAGGCCATATATGAGAATCCTGCAACTAACATCATACTCAATGGGCAAAAACTATAACTTTTTCATTAAGATCAGGAACAAGACAAGGATGCCCACTTTCACTACTCCTATTCAACACAGTATTGGAAATCCTAGTCACAGCAATCAGACAAGAAAATGTAATAAACACCATTCCAATTGAAAAAGACAAAGCAAAACCGTCATTGTTTTCAGATGATATGACTGTGTACATAGAAAATACTATAGACTCCACCAAAAAACTACTTGACCTAATAAATGATTTTGGCAAAAGTGTGAGATAAAGGTCACTATTCAGGAATCAAAGACAGTTTTATACACCAACAATGACATATCAGAAACAGAAATCAGAAAAAAATTCCATTTGATATACCAACAAGAAAAATAAAGTACTTAGGAATAAACCTAACCAAGGAGATAAAAGACCTGTATTCAGAAAACTACACAACACTAAAGAAAGGAATTAAAGAAGACAAAAACAAATGGAAGCCTGTACCATGCTCATGGATTGGAAGAACAAACATCATCAAAATGTCCATACTACACAAAGCACTTTATAAATTCAACATAATCTCTATTAAAGTACCGATGACATATTTCAAAGCTATAGAAAAAAACATGTCAAAATATATGTGGAACTATAAATAACTCCAAATAGCTGCAGTAATTTTGAGAAAAAAGAACAAAGTAGAAAGGATCATAGTACCTGATATCAAACTGTATTACAGGGCCCTGGTAATCAAAAGAGCCTAGTACTGGCATAAGAACAGATGCATAGACCAATGGAACAGAATAGAGAGCCCAGAAATAAACCCAAGTCTCTATAATCATTTAATATTTGACAAAGGGGCAAAAACATAAAATGAAGTGTAATTACCCTCTTCAAAAAATAGGGTTGGGAGAGCTGGACAGCTATATGAAAAAAAATGAAATTAGAACACCAATTTATACCATACACAAAAATTAATTCAAGGAGGATAAAATACTTAAGTATAAGCCATGGTACCATAAAACTCCTAGAGGAGAACAGAGGCAGGAAAATCTCAGATATTCTATGCAGCAATATTTTCACCAACATGTCCCCTAGAGCAAAGGACATAAAGGAAAGAATAAACAAATGAGACCTCATCAAAATAAAGCCTTCTGAACAGCTAAAGAAATCAGCATTAAAGTGAAAAGAGAGCCAACTGTAGGGGAAAACACATTTGCCAATGATGCCTCAGACAATGGTTTTATGTTCAATATAGAAAGAACTCACATGAGTCCACACCAAGAAGACAAAAAACCCAATCCAAACATGGGCAAAAGACCTGAACAGACACTTCTCCAATTAGGACATAAAGAAGGCCCAGAGACTATGAAAAGATGCTCAGCATCACTGGCCATCAGAGAGTGCAAATTAAAACCACAATGAGATACCACTTCACACCAGTTAGAAAGGCCATCATAAACAAACCAACAAACAAATATCGGAAAGGATGTAGGGAAAAGGGAACCCTAGTATACTGTTGGTGAGAATGTAGACTGCTGCAGCCACTGTGGAAAACAGTATGGAATTTTCTCAGTAAAGTAAAAATGGAACTGCCTATTGACCGTGAAATTCCAATGCTTGAATTATATCCTAAGAACCCTGAAACACCAATCAATAAGAACCTATGGTCCCCAATGTTCACAGCAGCACAATTTGCAATACTCAAGTGCTGGAAGCAACCTAAGTTGCCATCAGTAAATGAGTGGATCCATAACTATGGTAAATTAACACAATGGAATACTACATAGCAGCAAGAAAGTAGGAGGTCCTGCTGTTTGCAAGAGCATGCTTGGAAACTGGAGAGCATTATACTAAGTGAAATAAGCCAGGTGGTGAAAACTAATACCATATGATCTCAACTTTAAGTGGAACCTAATCAACAAAACAAACAAACAATCAAAATAAAGGACTCATGGGCAAAACCAAGTGGGGGTGGAATCAGGGGGGCTTTGGGGTATTTGGGGCCGTGGGGAGAGGTGGGATAAAATGAAGGCCACTGTACTTCAACAGCAATAAAAATAAATAAGTAAACACCTCCTCAAGGAAGATATATAGACTAGACAACAAATAAGTACATGAAAAGATGTTTCTTATTATATGTCATCAAGAAAATGCATATCAAAACAATAGTGTTTATATCACTTCACATCTATTACACTTGTTGAAATCTGGAGTAATGACACCAGATCCTGGTAAGGATATGAAGCAATAGGACCTCTCAAATGCAGCATAGCATGGAAACTTTGAAGACAGTTTCACAGTTTCTTGCAAAACTAAACATATCTTTCCCATATGTTTAGCAATTTTGCTTCTCGGTTTTCACAAAAATAAACTGAAAATTTATGTCCACACAAAAACCCGCTCATAGATGTGTATAGTAGCTGTATTCATAGTTGCCAAAATTTAGAAGCAACCAAGGCGTCCTTCAGTAGATGACTATGAATGAATTATGGTACATCAAGACAATGAAATATTATTCAGTGTTATGAGAAATGAGCTATCAAACCATGAAGAGATCATAGAGGAGTCTTAAATGCACATTACTAAGTGAAAGAAACCAATCTAAAAAGGCTACATACTGTATTATAATAAATGTAGCATCTGGTGCCTCATGTTGATAGTGGGAAAGGTTGCGGACAAAGGAATAAGGGAAATTATACCTTCTGCTCAATTTTGCTGTAAACCTAAAACTTTTCTGAAATTTTATTTATTAATTAAAAATATATATGAATAAAGGTCACATGGACAGAAACAAAGGAGGTAGGTTTGAGGGTGGGAGATGGGGACAGGTGGGGTCAGGGAGTGTGGTGGGGTGGAAATGGAGACTACTATATTTGAATAACAATAAAAAACACAATGATATGAAAAAACTCTATGAATAAAATTAAAATTAAATATACACTTCAAGTGACAAAGAAACAAACACCAAAATTAGAGTATGAACCAGACCTGAACAGTTTCATGGAATAAAATGGAAATAAATATTGGCATAAAACATATGCCATTAATTATTCTAAAGAAGATAATATATAAATTAAAAACATTTCCATTAAAATATTTTTACTAAAAACCCTATATTTTAAATGTTGAAGAAAATAGTGCATGGAAGCAAAAGGGTGCACTTACTTTTCTTACAGAGAAAAAACTCAAAACGCTTTGCTTTATTGGTTGACAAAACAAAATTTATTAAGAATAGTTTTGAAAAGCTTGAAGATAACCCCTAGTACAAATAAGACCCCATTATGACCTAAAACTAATATAATGTTATACATTAATTGAACCTCAATCAAAAAATTTAAGAACCATCATGGACTCTGTACATCACTAGAAAAGATATAAGAAAACAAAATATATTCCATATATACAAAAACAAAAATTAAAGGTAAGAGCAAAGGAGCTAATAAAACAGCAACTATCATATGATATGCAAAAATATTCACAATAACTTTCAAATAGAAATTTAAATGCAAAACTACAAATACAGAATGAATGCAAGTTTAAATTGTATATGGACATGAATGCATAATCATGTGTAAAAAAGGCTGCAATAAAATAGTCTTAGAATTTAACCCACTATTTTTTGTTTTTATTTTATTTTAATTTATTTTATCTCATTTTATTTTATTTTAATTGTTGTTCAAGAACACTTTTCTGTATTTTACTCCAATAACACCCAACACCCCCCGGCCGTCCCTACATCCCTCCCATTTCTACCACGCCCCCCTAATTTTTGTCCTTGTGTCCTTTATACTTGTCCCTGTAAACCCTTCCCTATTTCCCCTGAAATTCCCTACCCTCTCCTCTCTGGTCACTGTCAGCCTATTCTCTATTTCAGTGTCTTTGGTTATATTTTGCTTGTTTGTTTGTTTTCTTGTGTAGGCTCCTGTTAAAGGTGAGATCATATGGTATTTGTCCTTTACTGCCTGGCTTATTTCGCTTAGCATAATGCTTTCCAGTTCCATCCATGCTGTTGCATAGGGTAGGAGGTCCTTTTTTCTTTCTGCCACATAGAATTCCATTGTATATATGTACCATAGTTTTTTGATCCATTCATTTACTGATGGGCACCTAGGTTGCTTCCAACATTTGGCTATTGTAAATTGTGCTGCTATGAGCATTGGGATGCACAAGTTCTTTTGCATTGGTGTTTCAGGGTTCTTAGGATACAATCCTAGCAGTGGAATTACTGGGTCAAAAGGTAATTCCATTTTCACTTTTCTTAGAAATTTCCTTACTGTTTTCCATAGTGGTTGTACCAGTCGGCAATCCCATGAGCACTGAATTAGGGTGCCCTTTTCTCCACAACCTCTCCAACACTTGTTGTTTGTTGCTGTGTTTATGATGGCCATTCTGACTGGTGGTATCTCATTGTGGTTTTAATTTGCATTTCTCTGATGGCTAGTGATATTGAGCATCTTTCCATGTGTCTTTGAATCCTCTGTTTGTCCTCCTTGGAGAAATGTCTGTCCAAGTCCTTTGCCCGTTTTTTAATTGGGTTGCTTATCTTCTTAGAGTGGAGCTGTGTAAGTTCTTTGTATATTTTGGAGATTAAACCCTTGTCTGAGGTATCATTGGCAAATTTGTTTTCCCATACAGTTGGTTGTCTTTTTATTTTAATGCTGTTTTCTTTAGCCTTGCAGAAGCATTTTATTTTGATAAGATCCCTTTTGTTTATTCATTCCTTTATATCCCTTGGTCTAGGGGACATATCAGTAAAAATGTTGCTGTGTGAAACATCTGAGATTTTTGTGCCTATGTTCTCCTCTAGGACTTTAATGGTGTCACAGCTTATATTT
Source organism: Carollia perspicillata (assembly GCA_004027735.1). Taxonomy (NCBI): domain Eukaryota; kingdom Metazoa; phylum Chordata; class Mammalia; order Chiroptera; family Phyllostomidae; genus Carollia; species Carollia perspicillata. The sequence continues at coordinate 14,899 of PVKM010036188.1, forward strand.
AA